>JAWNLV010000120.1:1917500-1997500 GCA_035042125.1 Drosophila longiperda
ATATATAGAGGTACAAACCAATAGATGCTTCTTAGCTCTTCGCTGTTATCATCCAACACACGTTGTCTTAATATGATCATGTGCTCTGCTCATAAAACAGATATACTTCCAAAACAACAACTTATGCATACATACATATATATATATATATATATATATACATATATTTATGTATATGAATATATGTATGTAGGAGGCGTGTCTCTGCTAGCGCCTAAGCTGACAGCTGTTGTTATTTTGTCTTGCTTTGCTTAACTTTGTATTTCTTCCCGCTGCTGCTCCCTCTCCCTTCCCCTTCGGCGACGGCCAAAAATTTTTGTCAACTTGTTTTGTGCTGGCCTTTTTTTTATTGGGATTTGATTTAATAAAATAAAATGTAGATGCCAGTTGGCAACAACAACAACAACCACAAAAACATCAGCTGTTGTTGTTGACTGACTACAGACAGAGTGTCAACAGAGGCAGAAAAATAGAATATATATAGGATAAGAGAGGGATAGAGGAGGGAGAGAGAGAGGGTAGTGAGTGCAACATATGGTTTTTATAACCATAACCATCTCAGACATCTCGTATATTCAGCGTAGTAGCTGGGCTAAGGGTATATCGTAGTCAAGCACACACGACTACAGCATTCTTATTTGTTGATCTTTAGGCGATACATGGAAACTATACTGTCTACTTAAGAATTGAGAAAGAGATCTGTCTGCTAAACGCAAATGTTTTCCATAAATATTTACAATCAGGCGTCAAAAGTCATTAGCTAAAATGTCTATGTAACAATTATATTTAGTTAAATATTTATTTGTCCAAATTATTGGCAACTACTTTTAAGATTTGCACTTTAGAACAGTCAACAAGTACATTATCAATTCCTCGATTATTGTTAATTTTTGGGTTTTTTCCGATGATTAAACACACACACACACAAACATACATATGCATAAATGATTAGCATGAAAAGCCGTGCCATGTTTCGCCTCAACTATTCGTTAAGCTTCAAAATTATGTTAATTTGGATTGGGCTGTGTTTGATTTTAATTAAATTTCTTGTGGGATAACGCTTTCTTGTTTTGTATGTTTGTAAAAACATTGGCATGTTCACTCAAGTGTGTTGTTTTTATTATGTTCATAAAGATTATTTAGATTATCGGCACTAAAGTATTTAAAAAAAAGTCATTCTTAGATTGCAAACGTAATCGTTGCCAAGCCAAAAGTTAACTGTTCTTTTTTCTCTGTTTTCCTTTTTTTTTTGTTGCTGCTATTTAATTTGTGCTTTTTTTTTCTCTATATCCAATACCATCGAGCTTTGCCAGAAACAACGAATATTCTTACAGTTCTCCCGCGGATCTCTCTCTCTCTCTCTCTCTCTCGCCTTTCGCATTATTTTCGATTTTGCATTCGGTTTGCTCTTCGCGTTGCCTTCGCTTATGCAATCGCTTTGTTGTTCGCCCACGCTTTTGGGGCTTCTTCGCGCGTAATTAATGCAGCGCACCTAAAAGTATGCAATGTGCCGCTAAACAGAACAGAGGAACATAAAGAACATAGAGCAGAGAGAGAGAGAGAGAGAGAAATGAGAGAGAGAGAGAGTTGGTTTGGCGTCCAATTGATGCCTGCCAAGTGCATCTCTGCCCGCGGTCGAGGCATCTCGTGATTTAACCCACCTCCACCTTCACCTCCACCTCCATAGCAATACACACACCAACACACAGCCTGCTGTCCTATGTCAGTTGCCAGAAAAAATGTCTCTTATTTTAAACCACATTTAGCTGTCATTCAGCTGACTGACTAAAAAGAGTCAGCTCTCCCAGGTGACTTGCCCTATAGAAACGATAAGAGCAGATCAATTTGCATAAGTTTTTTTATGGCGTCTTCTCGGAAAGCAAACACATGGCTGAGGCAGTCACCTGAGGCGTCAATTACTATTTAGTTTTCTCATATTTAATTCGAAAGAAAATTCAATTACCATTTAGTTTTCTCATATTTAATTCGAAAGAAAAACGGCAAAAAAATACTCTTGATAAATAGTGGCAGTTTTAGAGCGAAAAATTATGAAATGAAAAATATGAAAGTGAATCGTAAAAATCGTATCGATAATCTAAGAAGAAAAAATATATTTATTTGTCAACTGTCTTTAACTGGGAACATACTTTGGTGAACTCCAAATTAAAGTGTGCTCGCAGTTTGAACAAATAAGAATACTCTAGTCGCGAGAGCTCGATTTGGAGATACCTAGAAGATAGCTGTTAAATATATTAATATTAGTTTGTTTTGTAGTAAAATGTGTGTTATGAAAACCTAATTGAAGAGTTTAATTTTTTTGCCACCGATTTGTATCGAAATTCGCTAAGCGAGAATTTTTGATTAATTAAAATAAAATAGATCGACTCCGCTCTCCGTGGTGATATATATATATATTAAAGGCTTTTTTCTGCCAGTTGAATACTTTTGTACAACGCAATAATTTGCTGTTGCACGTGCAACACATTGCAGTTGTAAAAATTCATGTCATCTATTTGCATCGCTAAATATTCAAACGTTTATAATTTTCCCAATAATTCAAATAGAAAACAGCAGATAATTGTTTTACCTTCTGCTGTTGCTGCGTACACTTTTTTCAGTTTGCAATATTTTTATTGCAATTGCAATTGCAATTGGAAATACTATGAAAGGTTTATTATTTCACTTGTAAATGGAGCTTTTCATTGGAAGAGATGGCAAGCAGCTTTACACTACTTTGTTCGGACACCTGATTATTATTAACCCACTGGTTTGGATGCATGCAACTGTGCGTGTGTTAGTGTGTGGCACTTCGCTTAATGAGCAATTTCTATTCCCCTTTCCCCTTTTAGGCTCCAAGTGTTGTTCTGAAGTTGTTAACTCTTATTTCAGCGGCGTATACTTAGAATTGCATATTCGATACCAACCTGTAAAATACACACACACACACACACACACACTTACAGTACCACGCCCCAATTCTCGCTCACCTTTCCCCACTCCCCGCTGCCTTCAGTTTTGTTTGCCAACTTTGCTTTTACATACATATATCGATCGATTGACGTTGTGTCAGAGAATGAGACAGAGAAAAATAAAATAAATAGGAGACTTTAAAAAATTACGTGTCCATTTCGACAACGCCCCATGCCTTCTTGCCACACCTTCGCTTCGCCCCTCGCTCTGCCATTTAGCACCCAACTCGGCTGAGTGTGGATTATTTTACAATGGTAACAGCTGAAAAGCTAAGGAAAATTTATGTTCTACACAAACGTTGATAATTTGATTAATTTTCCACATAAACCAAAACTAGCGCAAATCTTTGCATCGGGGCTAAAAACTAACAGTTGAATCTGTCATCGATTTATGTACAAACATATATACAATCCATACATTATAAATGTCCAAGAATAACACCATCGACTTTAATTATCATCATCATCATCATCATCATCATCATCATCATCATCGCCATTATCAATCACTAAAATATCAATAAACAAAGACATTGTCCGAGATCCGAGATCCATTTCAAATTCGTAAACAAACCTAAAATATCAAATTTAAGGTTATCGTATGTCGTTCGTTGTTTATACATAAATATTTATATATAAATACGAAGTATTTGAGTTGTATGTGTGTGTGTGTGTGTGTGTGTGCCAATTTGTGTTGTGCGTTTATAATGGTGGCGCCCCCTCGCATCGAAAACAATTCCAATGCCATTTATGCCGCATTTTGCTCTCGGCCGGCCTCCCTTATATATCTACGATACCCATGGCATCTATTTAAAAAAAAAAAAAGAAAGGGTATTCACATCTGAGGAAACAAATTTTTGCAATGGATGTGATTTGCAAATTTTAAATATTTGCCTTAATTTGTAATCCGTTTTTTTCAATACTCCTTCAGTTCTTATTGCAAATGCTTTTAGATATACCCAAATTATTTTTGGTTTGAACTTGTAATCTATGGAAACTATGGATCCTATTCACATTTATTTTATCTGATTGAAGTTTTACATTTTTATAGTTGAATTCTTTGTTTATTAAAGACGCAGACAAATTTAGTTAGTGCTGAAAATGGATATTAAACTTGAATCTTTGAAGTACAATAACAAGTTAAAAGATTCGACAAAATATTAATTTAAGCACTCTTCACTGTGTACAGAGTATTACTTAGTCGGTTAGCCAGCGATTGGTAATATTCTTATTTGTTTTTAATTGATTCATTAAAATGAAATAAATTGCATTTCATTTGTGGCTTCTAGCATATCCTTTGAATGCATCGTTCCCTCTCTATCCATATATATATATATATATATATATATTGCTCTCTCTCTCTCTTTCACTATTTCCATTGCATTGAGCTGTCAGTGGCTTGTGGATGGGAGAGAGGATTGGATTGGAAGGGATCGGTGCTGTGGGATGAGTTTGAAGAAAGGGTAAGGGGAAGAGGGATTACAGCTGTCGCATGCTTGGCTGCGCTTGGCTGCTGCTCATCGTTGTCTGTCCATCAGTTGCGGCATGGTCCAACTATCTACATACGCCCGTTGCACCTCAAATCTTAGAGTCCAAATCTGTTGTGCGCCTAAGACCATCCCCCATCCCACATCCCCCATTTCCCCTTTTCCCATTCCTTGCATTTCACTTACCTGTCTGCCTTTCTGTCTGTTTGTCTTAGGCTGACTGTCGGAAGACAATAAGTCTTCGCATGTTCTTTTTGGCATCTTTCTGCTCGCAATTTTCCTGCAATTAAATTTTGCAACTGCCGAAAAAAAAAACAAACAGCAACTGCAGCAAATATTTTATATTTGGCATAAAAATAAATAGCAATATAATTATGAATAATTTCATGCGCCTGAGCAAAAAAAAAAAAACCAAATAAAAACCACTAATAAATATAATAAGAAATGAAAAAAAAAAGAAGAAAAACGCACTCGCGGTTTTCGTGCTTGAAAAAACGCGCCACAGTCGCGTGCTGCATTCAGCTTAGCGGCTTCAAACACGAGCGTGTAAAATCAGCTGATTCAGCGGATTTAGCTGATTTGCGTTGGCCTGCTTTGTACGCTCGATCGTGGAGCGAGTGATGATTGCGTATTGTGGACTCCATACTGTCAATTTGCAGAGATCGTGCAAAGTCGATTAATCGATTAATCGATCGATCGATCGATCAATATTGGCATATCCAACTAGACGCTTGGCTGGCATCTTCGTTATTCTCTGTCGTTCGGCCAATGTGCCATTCGTTGTTTACCGTTGGCTGGCTGTTCGTTGTTTGCCAGTGTCTCGCTAACGTGTTGCGCTCGTCGTTGTCCTAGCCAAGTTTGCCTCGAGCCAACAAGAAAGCAACGTTTGCCCAATTGTGCAACGGAAGTTCGAGCGTTCGCATCGCCCAGATCCGCAGCTCTTTGATCAATACAAATTCAAAGTGCCTGCTAATACTAAATATATATATATATATATATATAAATATATGTATTAATATATTTATATATATATATATATATATATAGCAATCGATCGGAACTGCATTCGCGAATCAATAGCATCGTCAGAGGCGCGCGCGGGTGTGCAAAAAAATCACACAAATGATTAAAAAGATAAAACGCCGACAATTTTTATCTAACTGATTTGAATTGTGTTCTGCTGCTTTATTTTTGATTTTTTTTTTCGTTCTTTCTTTTCGACAAGTTTGTTTTTTTTTTGGTATTTTTTTTTTAGTTGTTTTTGGTTTTTGTATTTTAATTGTGTGCATTTCTATTTGAAGATCGATCGTTTCGCGATCGATTGATTGTCTGCGTTAAACGTCAAGCGAGACGTCCGCGAGAAAAGTTGGTCAAGTGGGCAGAAATAAAACACGCGCGCACTGTTAACACAACTAGGCCAAAGCCTAACCAAAATCAGCACAAAAAAAGAAAATAAAAAAAGGGAAAAAAAAAACTTAACTAAAGTAAACGAAGCAAACCAGTGAACCAGTGAGAGAGAAAGAGAGAAAGCGAAAGAGAGAAGAGAGAAGATTTGTGTTACTGCTTTTGGCTGCTTTGGTTTTTAATTGTTAGCCAAAGTGGATAAGACACAGGCGCCAAGTCGCCTCCGCAAGGTGGTGCGGGTGGTGCGTCGGAAGAAGCGCGCAATCAACGATGCCAGCGAATCGGATGGAGCCGCAAGTGAAACGGCAACAGGCAGTGCTCCAGCGGGCAGTGTCCAAAGTGCCCCTAGTGCTGATCTGAACTCGAATAATTCGACTGCATCTTCGCGACACTATTACAATGCACCGCTCGCCGAGATTGAGGCGGTGCGTGCCGCCCATGAAACCGCTGTCGCTGTGGCCGCAAGCACCAGTCGCCCTTGGACACCGATGCCGCCGCGTAAGCCGCAGTCCAAGACAAAGACCAAAATCAAATCGAAGGCTAAGCGGCACTCGTTGCCCAATGCGACAATTGATGGCACCGCATCCGCATTGATGATGCGACCCGCCACACCCATGGTAAGAATGGACAAGAAGAAGAAACGTGATTCACCAGGCCACTCCAGCGATTCAGATAATACCAAATCAAGCAACGATGACGAAGACGACGACGATGGTAGCAAATCCGATACATCAGCATCATCATCGGGGGACAGTCAATCCTCAAGCTCAGCCAGCAGCAACAGCTCCACATCTGACTCAAGCTCAGCATCCAGCCCTTCGTCGTCGGCTCTGCTCAAAAGGGAGCGTCGTCCGGCCAATGGGAAACCAGTGCAACAACAACCAACTTCAATGGGGACCATTGCTGCGGCTGGTCGTGGTGTCGTTGGTGTCGGTGGTGTTGGTGGTGTTGGTGGTGTGGTTGGTGTTGGTGTTGGTGTTGCCAGTGGCGGTGGCACAGCCGCCGTCGCCCCCACCGCATCTTCATCATCCATTGCGCTGTTGGCCGCACTCAAGAAGCCCAAGCTGCAGACGCGCAGCTCTGGCTCGGCCGGCAAACAGTACAAGGATCCAAGTACAAGCATTTAGTTTTCTTCCCTTCTCTGTCTCCCTCCCTCTCTTTTTCTCACTCTCTCTCTCTCTCTCTCTCTTTATTTAACTCTCACTTTCTTCCCTATATATCATTCTTAATTTCTATCCCTCTCTGTCCCTGGTAGCGTTGACCTTTAGTGAATGCCTCCACCTCAATCTTACCTCGTCTGTCTCGTTCCTCGTCTCGCCACGTCTCGCCTCACCTTGCCTCGCTCCGCATTACAGATGGATGGCGCACAGCAGCTGCCGCAAATCGAAAGTTGTGCTAATGCCAAAATTAATTATAAATTAAATAAAATCAAATGCATAGATTATATATAAAAAATACACACACAAACACACACACACACACACACATACACACATACACACAGATTGACATGCATACATAGATATTTGAAGCGATCACGTAAAACGTTTAGCAGCTGAGAGAGTGGCTCGCCAGCAAACATTCCAAATTCAACATCAATCGAACAGGCGACGACGAAAAGGCGATCACAGTGTGGAGAGTATCTGAAAGAACTCACCATTCCAACATCCCTCCCTCCCACACACTCACATGTGCCTTTGCCTTCCCCTAGCTAGAGATTTACAGTAAGCCTATTTCTTATTCCTCCATCCACTGTGTGTTTTTCTCTATCTGCAGCGCAGTTGTTGAGCTTTCTCTTTCTGCATTTCTTTCTCTCTCTTCCTGTCTCTCTCTCTCTCTCTCTCTCTCTGTCTCTGTCTCTGTCTCTTTCTCTCTCTGTGGCCTGACATAGGCATGAAACAATTGATCGGTAAATTGAATGATTTGTGGCCCGAGCATAGCGTCGCATTATCCATTCCAAAGGAGGTCGATAGGAGCAAGGAGAAACTTGAGGGTGCCTGGGAAACAATAGGTATACCACAATTGCCTATCTGTTTGTGTGTTTGTGTGTGTGTGTGTGTGTGTGCGTGTTGCAATTTAAGATACTTAAAATTAATAACAAATAACATTAATAACATTCAAAACATTTGCATTCGTTCCATTTAATTTAATATATCTGTTTCTCTTTTGTTTAGGTCGTGATGGTTCCAAAATTACAACAGTCGTTGCAACGCCTGGCCAGGGCACCGATCAGGTTCAAGAAGTTTCCTATACAGATACAAAAGTCATCGGCAATGGCAGCTTTGGCGTCGTCTTTCAGGCGAAACTCTGCGATACCGGCGTATTGGTTGCAATCAAAAAAGTTTTACAAGACAGACGATTTAAGGTTTGTATTTTTTATTTCAAATTACCCCGTTCATAATAATAATAATAATAATAATAATAATAATAATCTACAGAATCGTGAATTGCAAATAATGCGCAGATTGGAGCATTGTAACATTGTAAAACTATTATACTTTTTCTATTCGAGTGGAGAAAAGGTAAGCAAAGCTAGAAAAAAATATATCGAATTTAACATAACTGTTTAAAATAGTAATACGATCAGTGTTGAGGATTTCCAACTAATTTGCGCTACAGTTGGCACAGCAAAGCGATTTATATATATGCATATATACATATATATATATATATCTGTCTATATATTTATGTATATATCGAATTTCAATATATGTACAATATTTTTTTTTACTGATTTTCTTTCTATTATATTACATATATACAATATGAACGATTTAAATGGCGATTTAATTAGTTGGCCGAGTTTCCCATCGATTTGGGCATTTTAGCCGCTGTGCTCAAGCCGCAGGTATCAAGTAAAACAATATTAAAAACCAACAAAAAAAAAAAATGATGGAAACAAAAATTATCTTAGGCACGCCGAAGATTTTATACCCTTGCAGACCGGAGTTTATTTACTCAACACGTTACTAACTAAAAAAAAAAAAAAATCGAGCAAATGTCATATAGTCAGACGACCTCAACTTTTGAGTAATTGGTTTTATGTGCCAGCCGATGCATATCTTCAAAATAAGAATATAGATTATATATCGCTTGATGTTGATCAAAAATATAATTTGTGTAAGGGCAGCGAGGTCTACTTCAATGTGTTGTATACATCCATGACAAAGTCAGAATACTCCCTGCAAGGGTGTACAAAAGAAAAAATAATTTAAAATAAATGAAAAGTAAAGATGAGAGAATTACTCTCTCCAAGTGATATGCACATATCTCTCATGCGCTTATCGCTCTCAGTCTCTCTTACCCTTATCTATCTTCCCCCTTCTAAATATCTCACTCTATATATATACTGTGAAAGCAGAAGATAATCGCATGCTAGAAGAATCTGGAAAGATGCGTGTGCATGTTCCACTTTGGCGCTATGTCGCCCTGTTCCATCATCTCGCCTAAAACAACTCCAATCTCTAGCAAAAGGCAACGGACCCCGCCCCCCCACCAGCACCTCAACCTCTTCCATCGGCTCTTCATTCCATCGGCTTGTTGCTAGATATATTCTATACACATATGCTATATATATACATATATATATATATATATATATATATGAATGCATCAATATATATCTGTATTACGGCTCAATGCAAGTACATTCAAGTAAAAATCGTTATCGTTATCGTCATCGTTGAATGTTGATCCTTAAACATGCCACATGTCGCTTGCTGAACAACAAAATCCCGCATTGCAGTTTGGAGCTCGACTGATCATTACAAAAACAACAAATACAAAAACACAACAAAAACAAAAATATAATCAACATTTGCCGCATATTTTTAATACGCATTATTCTAATTACAGCGTGATGAAGTATTTTTGAATTTAGTCCTCGAATATATACCAGAAACTGTATACAAAGTGGCACGACAATATGCCAAAACTAAGCAAACGATACCAATCAACTTTATACGGGTGAGTTAACTGAACTGAGTTAAGTAAATAGAATATAATAAATACATAAATACATTATAAAATTCAAGTTGTAAAATCAAAATTAAACTTGCTGGCATTCAAATTTCAATGATGATGGCATAAAAGATTAGCAATTTTATTTAATACTTAAACTTATCTAATTAGAAAAAGAGCATTCTGCTTTACAATCTAAACTAAATACATAGATCTTATAATAATAATAATGATGGTATAGATAAATAAGAAAGATCGGAAAACACAAGTCAAGACTTGAGTCAAATACTTAACTGATAACTAAACTAAATAAACCAATAGCATAAGCTAAATTCAATATATATATATTAATGGATGTCATTTTCAATTTGTAGCTCTACATGTATCAATTGTTCAGAAGCTTGGCCTACATCCATTCGCTAGGCATTTGCCATCGTGATATCAAGCCGCAGAATCTGCTGCTCGACCCGGAAACGGCCGTACTCAAGTTGTGTGACTTTGGCAGCGCCAAGCAGCTGTTGCACGGCGAGCCAAATGTCTCGTATATCTGCTCGCGGTATTATCGTGCACCCGAGCTAATATTCGGCGCCATCAACTATACGACTAAGATTGGTAAGTATGCCCAAATGGCACTTATCCATCCACTTATATATATATATATATCTGATAACCATCTTTTGGATTTGCAGACGTTTGGAGCGCTGGTTGTGTGCTGGCCGAACTGCTGCTGGGACAGCCCATATTCCCCGGCGATTCGGGTGTCGATCAGCTGGTCGAGGTGATCAAAGTTTTGGGCACACCGACAAAAGAACAAATACGCGAAATGAATCCAAATTATACGGAATTTAAATTTCCCCAAATTAAAAGTCATCCATGGCAAAAAGTAAGTTTTTGCGTTTACATGTCGATTACTAATAATAATCCAATTCACACATATATATATATATATATATATATATAGTTATATATATATGTATATCTCATATATCATATATGAATATGAATCATGAAATGTATTATTGTTCATAAATATTCCCGTATTTGATTTCGAGTGTTGCTAACGCCAACAAATGTTGCTTCACTCATTCTTCCCATCTCTCTTTCTTTCTCATTTGCCTTGTCTCCCTCTCTCTCTCTCTCTCTCTCTCTCTCTTTCTCTCTCATTTGCCTTGTCTCCCTCTATATCTCTCTATCTCTCTCTCAAGTCGTTATTTAAGTGTACATAAAAACTCGTTGCAGTCACTACTCGAACGTACCCAATTTCCAAAGGCCCTAAGCCAGAAACAACAATTGAGAGTAAGCCCAAGAAATGAATACGCAAATCGAAAGTAAAAACCTATTTCATAAAAATGTGAACAACAGGCAAATTTTAATCAAAAAAGCTTCTCCAAATCATTGTATAATATTTGATATATATATTTATATATAAATAAATATAAATATTATGTATATAGTCGGATTATGATAGTTCCTGGCAACGAGCAATCATCTATGCACATGCTTGAAATTAAAACACATGATGCATATGTAAGATGGCTTCAGCTTCAGTTCATGGGCTTAAATTGCTGATTGATTGATTGATTGATTGATTAATTGATTGATTTGATTAAGTTTGAGTTGAATTGATTTGATTTGATTTGAATTGAATTGACTTGCGTTGACTGTTGATTGTTGTTTTCGCACTTATTGTGCCTCCGCCTTTTATTCCAGTCCTTTTGATGTTTATTCGATTGAATTCTTCAATGTGCATTATATACATGGATATATATTTTAATATGTGCTGACTGGTTTGTGCAAAATTGTTGCATTTAGCTGAGCTTATTTGTTTAACCAATCATCAAAGTTGTTTTGTGTAAGACATTATTGCTTTTTCATCCGATCGACAGAAATGTATAAAGAAAATTCGCTAAAAATAAATAACTAAATAATAATAACAAAAGTAAAATTAAAAAAAAAAACTCTGCTTGTAACTTTACTTGAAGAACTGTGTGTGTTTTGAACCATATATTAATATTTATATATATATATATATATACTTATATTTATATATATATAAAATATTGATGATTGTTGGCACCTCGCTGTTTATCCCTACTTTTGACCCACCCAACGATAGGCTTTGTGATCGAATATTGTTGGTCTTGTTTGGCATAATGAATAATAAATGTGATTTGATGATTCACAGGTTTTCCGTATACGCACTCCGACAGAAGCTATCAACTTGGTGTCGCAGCTGCTCGAGTACACGCCCAGCGCCCGCATCACACCGCTCAAGGCCTGTGCACATCCGTTCTTCGATGAGCTGCGCATGGAGGGCAATCTCACCTTGCCCAGTGGCCGCGAGATGCCGCCACTCTTTAACTTTACAGAGCATGGTATGTTATATACACACACACACACACACACACACGAAAAGAGAGAGAGGTTTAATATTTAAATACTTTTTAGAACTCTCGATCCAGCCTAGCTTAGTGCCACAGTTGTTGCCAAAGCATCTGCAGAATGCAGGTAATCGCGCCACGGCCGGCGGTACAACAACTGGCGCGGTTAGTGGCTCCACCAGCGTCTCCTCCACAGGCAGCGGCGCTTCCGCGGATGGTGCCGCCCAGCAACAGCAGCAACAGGCGCCCGCATCAGCAGCATCAACAGCAGCAGGAGGTGCCACATCTGGCGGCGGCGGCGGCTCAATTGGTGGCAACAGTAGCAACAATGGCAGCAGCATAATTGGCAATGCAACTAACGTCAATCCAAATGTTGGCGCTGCAACATCATCAACAAATGCCCAGCAGCAGTCTACAAATGCTGCGGCATCAACTGGCAACGGAGGCGGCAACGGCAATGGCAACGGCGGCGGAAATGGAGGAGGCAATGGTGGAGTTGCAACAACTGCAAATGCAGCCGGCACGATTGCCACTAGCAATGCTGGTGGCGCCAACATAACAGGTGAGTAAGCGTTCGACCAGTCCGCCAACTCCAACTCTAACTCCAACTTCATCTGCATCTGCATCTACATCGCCATCGCCATCTAAATTGATCTGTATGTGACGTATTTAGTTGTTGTGCCTCCCCTTTCCCGCTACCCGATTTGCCGACGATGACCCAGCGCAAGATTCATAATAAGATATCAATAAAAACATCAAGAACTCAAGTCGCCCAACCAGAAAATGAGCAAGAAAGAATAAATTCCAGTTCCATTTCCGGTTTCAATTAACCAAATTCCTTTTGATCTATGACCAAATAAAGTTTTTCTCCATTTCTCTCTCACTTTTGCGCTCTCTCTTTCTTTCGTTGTGTGTCTTCCCGACTAGAGAATCCTGATATGTTGGGTCGCATCGAGCGAGTGCCGTCCGCGCATCCTCTCTATTTTGTATATTATATATTTATGTTATTTGTTATTCTAAACAAACTCAAGCTTTATTTTATATTTATTTCTTATAAAACCCCTGCAGAACACCCAGTTTAATGCAAAAAAAAAAAGTAATTCTGTTTTCCGACTCTGCTTAATGCTTACATGATATGTGGGTGGGCATCTATATCTGTATGTATATATTCAAATTGAAGAAACAACAAATTTGGAGTTGAAAATGACAGATAATCTGCAAAAGATTTAGAATATTCGGCGAGCCGAATTTAGTAGTTATTCTGATACCCTTTCCACCCGTAGCTAAATTGGTTGCAAATATTGTAATATATACGAATCCGAAGAAAGCACGTCCGATCTCCTAAATGATTTACATCAAATCAATCGATAAATTATGAATAATTTAGTTAATTTCATATACATATCGATATCATCGGTTTCCAATAATAATGACTTTGGTTTAGGGTTCTCTTATCAGTTTTTTTTTTTTTTTTTTTTTTTCATTTACTGCATGGGCTTTTTTGACGCTACTTATGTACATAGATACTTGCATATAATACATACATACATAAATACATACATAGATACATAAATATATGAATCAAATAGAAAGTTAACTTGTTTTAGCCCTCAAGTTGTACTTTATAGAGTTGCTATATAGCACTCAATTCTGGTGACTGCCCCTGTGCCTAATCCTGTTGCATACATAAATACATACATACATACATACATACCACATGCGTACATCACATGTACTATGACCAGCATGTGTGTATACCCTGTGCTCTAGCAATAAAAAATATATATATTTTTCATTTGTTGCAATTATCATTTGCCAGCATTTGTTGCGATTTTTTATTTTAAGTTTAATATTAATTGTTTATTTAATTTGTTCGTATTCTTATTTTTTTTATTGTTTCTTTTCGTTTTATTTACAGATTCATAGCGGCAAAAGTAACATACGCAAATATATATATGTATATCTATATTTATAAATAATAATAAATATAAATAAATATACATATACATATATCATATATATATTTATATATATAGAGATCAACAAGCACACTCACACACCCACACACACACACACACACACACATGCATACACTGAGACGTGTATACAATAAACAATGGGAAATATGCCACAGAAGAGAGAAAAACAAAAATCAAACACAATCTGCAACACTAAATATAATTATATATATCGATATATACACAATATAATGTTAATTAATTATTTGAAAGTAATTTGCAGTGAAAGATTATTAAAATACAAATACAAATAAAAGTAAACATAAAACAAAACAAAACAAAAAATAACAAAAGGAAAAAGCATATAAAATAGCAAATAATACATGTATATGTAAAACTCATGCATAATATACACACACAAACACACACCAACAAATGCATGCAGAAAAAGTGGAAATAATAACTGCATATTATTAACTAAAAACAAACAACAACAATTGAAATGCAAAATTTTTACATAGATACAATTAATTTAAGGCGTAAACAAATTAAGTAAAAAATTAACTGTAATAGCAATATCATTGCTAATGCCAATCTGTAATGGCTTGTTTTTATCATTATTATTATTATTATATTATTTTTTTTCTATTAATAAATAAAGCAACTATCATAAACAACAGCTGGGAAAACTTAAAAACCGGCAGCTTTCAGCGTTCAAAAATCAGCCCCGTGGAATTGTCCCCTAAATAACCCTATAAAGATTCATGTACTCAAAAATACATGCATACCTTTACGAACTTAACCGAGTCATTGCATAATTAATTTGAATACAATTTCCATTTCCATTTCAAGTTTTTTTTTTTTTTTTTTTTTTTGTAATCCTTTTTAAGTATGTTAAAATGAAAATGTGTTGTAAAGGCCACAACAATAATAATTATTCGCATATATTGACTGCAGTATATAATAATTTTGATTAACTTTGTTGATCCTTACTAATCAATAAGCAACAAAACAATGAATAAAAACTAAATAAATCTATAAAAGGAAAAGGTAAAAATGAAAATCAATCGCATAATGTTAAAAATCCGCTGTGCGATATATATCTAAACCTAATTAATAATGGTTTTTTTTTTGCAAACATATTAAATAAATAAATTATTTTTATTAAATAATTATTATTATTTTGTAATAAATAAATAAGCAGAGTGCATTGAGTAAAAAAAAAAGAAAAAAAATACAAAAAAATCACACTTGAAAACTATTTAAAACAAATATTCAATAATTAAATGTATGGATATTAAAATTAGTGAATTACTTAAAGCATAAAATAAAAAAAATGCAAAATAAAAAAAAATACAAATACACAAAACAATATTAATAACAAATTTTTGATGTAAACACTTAATTTTTTTTTTATTATTATATACTATATATATTTGGATGTGAACATTTTTAAAAATTAGAGAACGTTAGCTGTTTGATGCCTTATATATATATATAAATATATATATATATATACGGATATATGTAGGTGTGTATATGTATGCATATAGTATATAGATTCACATTGGCGCATCCTTATTGTATACATACATATAAATATATATACTGTACTCTCATCGCTGGTTTAGTTGCAATATGTAGATAAAACATAAATCAGATACAAAACAACATACCTATATATATATAAGTATATATGTATGTATACTCAAATATATGTTTATCAGAGAAATGTTAACTTATGAGTTCAGAAAACGGATTAGAAGTACGTTAATAATGAACAGACAGAATCAGAATAAACAAACTGCTGTAAAACATAAATCGGATTCCGAGATCGATACCGATATCGTACCCATAGCGATAACTATAGCGATAACCAGATCAGTAGCTAATTTCTTAGAGCTATTACCTTTTTTTTATAAACATATTGCAAACATCAATTAACAAATACAAATACGTAAAAGTGTAAAAACAACCCGTATACATATTTATTATTATTTAATTAGTGGATTATAAACGACTTTAAACTAATTAAAATGCTAATTACATACGTATATATATAAAAACCATTAAAACTGAACACATAACACACACAAAGTGAAATAAACTTTTTTCCTAATAATTTAGGCACACACTAACACACACACACACACACTAACACAGTCAGGCAAATTGGTTAAATTGCAAAAAAAAAAAAAAAAAAAAAGAAAGAATGCAGAGAATAATTAACATTAATTTAACTCCAGTAACAACAACAACAGCTACTAAAAACATACAGAGATATGTATACATATTATAAATGTAATGCTAAAATAATCATGCTATAAAACATAGACAAAAGAAAAAAAAATAATAAGTTGTTGATAAAGATAAAGATAAATGATGAATGATGAATGATGAACATGAAACACATATACACACTGAGCAAAATTACAAAAATGCTGAAAAACAAAAATAAAAAATAATAAAAATAAAAAAAAAACAAGCAAAGAAAAAACATTTAAACGAATTTCCTTTTTTTGTTTGCTTTATTTCATTCGTACGTTTTGTGTTCTTGTTGCTAGTGGGTGCAAAGAATGGGTGGTGCGGGTAGCAGCAGCGGCATTCTATCGTATGCCGTTATCTTTCCACTATTTGTTGTATTGTACTACTGTATGTGTGTGGACCATGCCCATTTTGCATGCTTGTGAACATGAGCTAGTTCGCTCTTCACTTTTCTATCTCTCTTTCCTTCACTTAATCTTAATACATACATGTACATGTATACTGTTAAATGTTTTTAATCTGCAATTCTGTAACTGTTAACAGCAGCAGCAAGAGCAGCAGCAGCAACAGCAAAAACAAACCAAAAATTCACATAAAAACCAATTTTGTCTATTTTCTCTCTTTTTTGCATTCTAACCTAATCATAAAAGGCTCGCAGTCGAACAGTGCATTGAACAACACCGCAAGCGGTAATGGTGACGGTGATGCCAGCGCCGCTGGTGAAGAAGCCGGCGGCAGTAGCAACGGCAGCGGCAATGGAACCGGTAAAGACAACGGTGCAGCAGCAGAGACCGAGACGGTGGCGGCAGCGTCAGCCAACGCATCGGGTTAGCACAGCGCCGGCTGTGCATCGTTAATGTAAATGTTGTTTACAGCCTACTGTTATTAACATTTTTTTCGCTCGCCTCTTATTCAGTCGGGGCTTAAGTAAATTAAACAGCATCCAATTTACTAATTTCCACACATACATACACATATGCAGAGCTAGCCACCAGCCAAAAATCAAATCAAAGAATACAAATTGTAGAAAACGCAATCAAATATATCAAAATACAAAAACCCAAAGTCACCAAAATATATACAGGATGCGAAGTGAAATTAATATTTGTGTATTTAAAACAGCTCACACATACACACACGCACACATGACATGACATGTACGAGGATGTGTGTGTGTGTGTGTGTGTGTGTGTGCACATAACTTCCATGTATGTGTGTGTGTGGAAGCTTGTATACTGGGCACATGGCAAATATTTAGTATAATATTAAACAAACTAAAAAAAAAAAAAATCTAAAAAAAAAAACAAAAATAAAACCTCAAAAACAATGGAAACACAAAGCAAAGCAAATGCCTAAATTATGCATTAATTAATATGTATTATTAAACAAAATCTATAGAGTATATATATACAAACATAAATTACAGACACTCATTATTAAAATGTTACAAGACAAAAGAAAATAACAAAGATATAAGGAAACAACAACTAATTGCATTATAGTAAATGAAAACAATTTGCAAACGTAATAAATCATAAGCAAACAAGAAACAAAACAAAATAAAAAGAAATCTTAGTGAAATAAATCAAAATTTTTTGTCCCATTTAAAGTACTTATACAATATTAATATATAGATAACGGCAACAACAACAACAATTTAAAAAAAAATGTTATATTGTTAATGTTGTTGTAGTTAATAATTAAAATCAAAGTAACAAAAAAAAAAAACAAACAATTTAAATCGTTATAGCAATGTGTGCAAACCGTTAAAATTTATAGATTTGACGTGCTCCTCACATAATTCCATATGCCAAAAATATGTGTATACATATATGTACATATATATTGGCATTCATAAATATATAGAAATCGATCTCCATACCGACCGAACCAAGTCGCAAATCGCAAATGTAAAACTATTTAAAATTCATCACCCACTCAAAAAAAAAAAAAAAAAAAAAACTGAAAATTACCGCATCTTAGTAGCCCATAAGCCCTTAAATAACTATTTAGTACCGTTATTCAGTCCAAAGTTAGCATATTAATAATATATAATACAAATTGATTGAAACAAAACAAATATTATGAACAAATGCAACAAAAATATTACAGAAAAATTCATAACAAACGCTTTTAGCGCGCGACGCCATTTATTAAAATAATATTAAATTTACAAAAGACAAAAAATAATTAAACGCAAATAATGAGATAATATAAGCAAAGGAATCTCAATGGAAACGATCGTTGATTATTATGCATAAATTGTAAAATTAATCA
The DNA here is from genome assembly GCA_035042125.1 of Drosophila longiperda. Classification (NCBI taxonomy): domain Eukaryota; kingdom Metazoa; phylum Arthropoda; class Insecta; order Diptera; family Drosophilidae; genus Drosophila; species Drosophila longiperda. The sequence continues at coordinate 1,936,202 of JAWNLV010000120.1, forward strand.
AACCTTTAGCTGCAATTGAAAATAATAAATAATTTTTAAATTAATCACACGACGACACACAACTTAAATTTAAAAAAAAAAAAAAAGCAAAAAACAAAAAAAAATTACAAGGCATATTTTCAAAAATATATTCCATAAAATATATTCGTTAAGCTCAAGAATTTGTGGCTGCCTGCTGGCAAGCCCTGCACTATTGCATCATTTCAACTACATATGTACATATGTATATATATATATATATATATATATATATATATATATATATTTATATAGTTTGTAGTGTGACAAATTCAGAAAGCCATTTAAAAGATTATTTTGTTTTCTTTGATTCTTTGCTAGCTTTGCCAGCTGACGGGATAATTTAGAAAAATGTTTTCTCTTCGCTTAGGCAGTAAAAATAATAATAATTATCTAATTGTATTGGTATATGTATGTATTCCGGAATTCCTTTATGTTTTTAAGAGCAAACTCGAAATCAGAAACTCGAAGGGTGTTTTTTTTTTTTCCGATTGTCTTAATCAATCAAGATACATGTTAATTATAATTTCAGTAATTACAAAGAATTTTTTTTGAAATCTAAACATTTTAGTAAATAATGTGTGACAAAAAAAAAAAAAAAAACCAAACCTACACACAAAATACACACACGCAAAAAGTAGAAGAAAAAAAAAACAATCACTTTAATTTGTAATAATATTAAAAACACACATTTTACAAAATCAAAACAAAAACCTTTGACCCAAAAAAACTTAAAAAAAAAAACAAAAACATAAATTAATAGATATAAAAAATATGAAATAAAAAAGAACATTATGAAAAACTATAAAAACATATATGAACAACAATTTCAGCGTTCTGCTTACAAAAAATGAAAATTAATTTTAAACACAACAACTAAAACTAAATGCAAATTAAAGCCCAACCAACAAAACGACAACATGAAAAACACAAAAATAACATAAATTAAAGAATAAAAAAATTACAAAACAAATATATTAAGAATATTGCTGTTTTTATTTTCCAACCAGCTGATAATAAAACATAATTAATGTGTGAGTAAATTTATAAACTGGTCATCAATCTTTAACATCCGTTTCCAATTTAGAATACCATTTCCAAAATGATGCGGGGTCATCGGAGTCTTCTAAACTACGAGGAAACCAAAAGATTCAGAGAATTTTGTGACACTTTCTCCTCTCTTTGCCATGATGGATATATATATATATATATATATATAAATAAAAGTTGTTTTTTCGCTTGCTACTATTTTTTTTATAAGAGTTGGTTAACGGATGTCTTCTGCTTTGGCTTGTTTCCGCTCTCCGCTTGCAGAGGCGCTTTGGATTACTCCTCTGGTTGGTGGAGAGCATAGTCTAGCAGTGGAGTTATGGGGGCTACAAAGTACCTTTTTTAAAAATTTACTTGACCCTTTTGGGACTCGACTCTACTGATTCTCAGCTTTATACAAATTCTCACTCAACATTTTGAAAATCTTTTAGACATCGGTAAATGTACTTTCGCGAACCTATAGTATGGATATGGCCAAGATGTGGCTTCAATTATATAAAATGTATATAATTTAATATATCCATAATGTTATTTATGATGCAATACCTATTTATTTGGAATTTTTTAAGCCACAGCTCAAAGTTAAACTAAAATTTATATACAAATATGCATTTAACGAATTTATACATGGTTTCAACTCCGTTTGCCCAGTTGATATTGTTGTTATTGTTGTTATTGTTGGTGTTGTTTTGTTGCTCACGGCTTCCGTCGCTTGTGGCTTGGATTGTGAGTGAGATCGGCGGATGTTGGGGCCTCTCCTGTTGTCCTGTGACGTCGCCTGGCATTTGTTCTGCTAGCCGTAGCTGGCTTTAGAGTAACCGGTACTCCCGGTATGGTGACAATTGCGGGCACTGGCAGAGGCACTGATCCAAGTGGGATAGTTGGGATAGGAACGGGGGGTAATACTGCTGGAGTTGCAACCGTTGTGGCCTTTATGCTACTTGGTGTCGTCTCTTCGTAGCTGGGTTGCTGCGACTGCTCCGTCTTGATATGGGCACCCGGAGCAATCATGAGTAAATCATTGCCCCGCTGTTGTTGCTGCTGCAGCTGCTGGCTGTCCACCCTGTCCAGGCGCTCGCATTTAATGTGACGCAGTGCGTCGGTCACATGGCCATTGGCCATGCGATTGTCATTATTGTTGGGCTCGTCGTGTGTTGGCCCATGCCGCTCCAGCTGCTGCCACTCCAAAATTCCCGTTAGTAACTTTATGTACTTAATGGCCGAACGCAGAATCTCGTTTTTCGACAGCTTCTTGTCCGGCGGATGTGTTGGCACCAGCTTGCGCAGCTCGGCAAAGGCCCCGGACACATTCTGCTGGCGCCAACGTTCACGCGTATTTGTAAACACCTTGCGCACACCACCCGTCCCCACTCCACCGACGCTGTTGCCCATTGTCGCGCTGCCAGATCCCAGCCCGCCCAGACCAATGCCACTGCCAGCGTTTGAGCTGCTGCTGCTGCTTCCATTGCCAATCCCATTTCCATTGGCATTGCCATTGCTCGGTGGACCCAGTTGACCGTTGGCAAAGAGATTGTGCCCGCAACCACTGCGCGGCGAATTGGACAACGATCGATTAGCTAAAAATGTAAAGGATTTGGTGAAGGAGAACCAGTTAATTATGATGATGATTTATTATTTTTGAAAATCCGCTAATATCTACAAGAGAAGAACAGATCTTTCGACCGTTGGTTCCCATTACAACAATACAATATGGTAAAAATATTTATATTTATTTATTTTGCATGGTTTTCAGCAAATATAAAAAAAAAACTGTTGAATATACGAAAAACAATTAAACTAAATTCATTTAGATCAATTCATTGTCTTGGAGTTGTATGAGAAACATTTTAGGGATTTCAGTGCACATTTTTAATGCTTACCATCTGCTTGGCTGCCATTGAGGACAATGTAGTCGCGCAAGTCGTCCTCATCCTCCTCGGTGTCGTTCAGTGTCGAGAAATCGGATAGATCACCGTCGCCATCCGAGATGGACTCCGTCTTGGGTTGTACATATGGAGTTGCATGACGCAACAGTGCCGGAGGTTGTCGGGCTGCAACATTGTTGGTGTTGGTGTTGTTGTTGGTCTCCTCGCGCCTGCCACCATTGCCCGAGGATGAGGAGCTCGAGTGACTGGCTGAGCTGCGGTCATCAGCATTATCCGCATTATTGGAGCTGCTTGGTAGCCAGGCCATTCCTTGCAACGCGTCCGCACTCCAAAAGGTGCCACTGCCAAATGATGAGCAGCAGCAGAAAACTGGCAATCTTCAGTGCAAAACCCACCCTGTGTTCGCAGTTGCCAATAAATGGGCGGCGCTAGCGAGCAACCCTTAACCAGGCTAAAAAAAATACACACAAGTCTGTGCGATTTGGAGTGGGAGTGGTAATGGGCTTGGGCTTCGAAATATGTGTAGTTATGGCCGACTAAAATTGAATATGGGCCGGGAGCCTTTAGTGCTCTTTGGTAGCTGACGCTCTGTTTATTTGGCCTGGCTGCCTTTATCTTTTTGGCCCGCTTCTCCTCAGCATTCCCGGCACTTGTAGGATTCTCGGACGATGGCTGCGACGTAGTAGTTTTAAGCGTTAGCAGCATTCCGCTCGATGGATTTACGAAGAACATTTTGTCGGTCCGCTCGTGCCCTGGGAAATTGATGCGAGCGTCCACATTATATTTGCCATCGAAAGCATTGTTCGGCTTGTATATGTATGTGGTGGGTGATAAGCTATCATCCAGATATTCCACCTTCAGCTCGATCGGGAAATCAGTGCTCAGCACCTCGGTTATCTCGAAGGGTGACGCCTCGGCCACATGCAGACGCAAAGGGAGCCAAGGCGACATCTGGAATGTCACCCGCTTAACATAGTCACCCATGTCGACAGTGTCCATCGCCTTAATATACACACACCACGTCGGCTCGAACATAAACTGATGGTAGTTGTCGTGCTCCTCTGGTTTACAGCCAAGCACTAGATTCTTGCAAATGACGCCATCGCCAGTGGCGCTGTCGTTCCTAACGTCCATTCCGTCCTTGTTCAATAGCCCGTTGCAGGATGTCTGGCGGTAACTGACCCGCTGGCATCCATCCATTGGATACGAATTCAGATGCATTAAGCTCATCTTATTTATATTAAGGTTCTAGAGGAAAACAATTCAAGTCGACTTTTATAGACTTTTACACTTTGAATTTTGAAATCAAGATTTAAATATAAAAAAGTTTTCCCAATCTTACTCGATTCTAAAAAATCGTAAAATAACTTGTAAGCCAACAGCCAACAGCCAACTGCGTTTCCTTATTGGGGCAAACTTTTGTTCAACTTTTCAAAATTTCTTTTGTTACAGAATCCTAGCTTAATAATTAATTTCTATATACCCCAAATTTTTTTTTTAATTAAAGATCTTATCGAACTGTTTCCACGACGACTCCGCTTCACCTAGTCACCGGATTAGGATGCTGAAAAAATGAGTTGTGCGTGAAAATTTCAACGCTTTGACTTTTTCCAATCGCAATCAGCGATTTGCGTATACCCGAATATTTTCACGCCTTGACGCTAACCGTCACCTACACAACCCTTGGCCATTATCCTTATCCTTCTCCCTATTCAGATGCAACCATTGAATAAAAGTGAGGGAGAGAGAGAGAGAGAGAGAGAGAGAGAGAAAGAGATTGTCAGAGAGCCAATGGGACAACGTTCTGACGCAGTCGCAGACTCAGAAATGGGCGGTGCCAGTTAGCAACCCTCAATTAAAACTACATTTATCTCTCGCACAACACCCCGAAATTTGAGTTAGACCACAAGGCGACAGTTTATTTGGTCAAAATTGGTCAGAATTCAACCTGACGTCGATTTTAAACCGAAACTCTGCATCGAGATGAACAGACGTCCTGCACTTGTCGGCTTGGGAGGCGGTATTTTCCTACCTATTCTACATCATCTTTTTCCGCAGTGACGTCGAGATAAAGTTACCTATATACATACACCTAAATTGGATACTTTATTCCCTATTAAGGTGAGACTGTGAACAATTCCAATTAATATATGCACACCTGTACAGTAAAATAGGTGATACACTCCAACCCTTATTATTGTGTAGGCTTTTTGGGTATGTCCAAATATGGTCATCTGATTTTCTCTCGTACATAACTGTGAACATATTCAAAATATATGAAACAATGCGATATTTTCACCATCTTGAAATTTGTTGTTCTAAACAGCGCAACTTTAGTGAATGTTCTACTTCTCAATAAGTGCTATTAATGAGGCAACAGCATTTTTAATCCAATTTTAATTGGAATTACTCATGACTCAAAATATAATATTTAGTTAATAACATCAGGCGATTATTGGTTGCTAATGAATGGACTTTCGCTCCTCAATGGACTTTCTGACTTGAGAGCAGCGAAGTTCTAAGACCATACAATTAATTTGCTACATTCAATCTAAAATGGATACAGATAATTTCAGTGCAATACAAATAAAATCCGCTGTCAGCAGCGAAAGTTTTCAATTGAATTCGTTTGAATTCAAACAATAAATTTGGGAGTTTCTAATTTAATACGAGCTTTCCTGCAATTTCTAAATTGAACTTGCCCAAATTATTGCACAAGATTCCCATCATCTTCGCAATCTGAGAGTTATTTTATTTTTTGTTTCTTGACGACCTTTATTGGCCATTCTGTGTGGATGGATGTATGTGACTTCAGTTGATTGACAAACACGAATATTATCTCACTCCCTAAAAACTTCCCGCTGCTTTCTAGACAAAATTGCAAAACTTGTCATGTATAACAATAATCTAATTAAGACCATTTTTTAAATCTATTCAAATATATTAGACTGTGTTTTTTTTTTTTAAATTGAAATTTAAATGCTTTAACATTATTCAATTAGTCCCAAATATATTATGGACGCAACGACTTAAAAAAAACTCGAGAACAAAATTTATTTGATATTTGCCAAAATATATATATATAGTGACATATCCAGACCATGACATCATGCAGATCTCTAATGTCCACACTCACGGCGACAACGCCGGCGCCACGCGCAGATCCCTTATTCATTATCAGCATAAGCAATAAGACCTAACTGTATATTAACTGTAACATCATGCAGATCTCTAGCATAAATAATTTTACCTAACTGTAACATCATGCAGATCTCTAGCATAAATAATTTTACCTAACTGTAACATCATGCAGATCTCTCATGTCCGCACTCACTGCGACGGCGCCAGCGCCTCAGCATAAGCAATCAAACCTAACTGTATATTCTAAGAAATTTTACCTAACTGTAAATAATGAAATAAGACGCAAATGCGAGGTTTCATTATTGATTAAACCAGTAGCATAAGCAGAGTTATATTTTGTACACCAAACTGAACAGACGTGTTTTGATGAATAAAGAATTATATTTTTTTAAATCAAATACCGTAATCAGACATTCAATTATATATATATAGTCATGTGCAGTGAGAAAAACGTCAAGTATTCGGTAACGATATCAAGTACGAGGGTGGCCTGACAAGTTTCCGACCTCAACCTGAAGATGGCAGCACTTGTAAATAAAAGCAAATGAATTTCATTGTTCATCTGTTGACAGTTACTCACCAAAGTTTCAGCCATTTTGGTCGAGCAGTTCTTATGTAACAGTCATTTGAGTGAGTTGATGCGAGTGTTTTTGGTGAAAATGGACAAAATCGAATATCGAGCTGACATAAAATATTTGTTTTTGAAAGGCAATGCGCCTACGCAAATGAAAGATGAGTTGGATTCTGTGTATGGGGACTCTGCACCATTATTTACCACAGTAAAATTTTGAGCAGCTGAATTTAAACGTGGCCATAAGAGCTTGGAAGACGATGAACGTTCGGTACGTCCAAAAACTGCAACAATCGACGAAAACGTTGCCAAAGTTCACCAAATGGTGCTAGACGACCGCCGAATTAAAGTAAGAGAGATAGCAGAGGTTATGAAGATGTCTAAGGAACGTGTTTGTCACATATTAAATCAACATTTAGGCATGGAAAGCTGTCCGCTCGTTGGGTGCCGCGTTTGGTCACGTTACACCAAAAACGTCTTCGAATGAACATTTCCAACGTTCTTTTGACGCAGTTCAGGCGCAATAAATCCGAGTTTTGGCGCCGATTAATCACTGTAGACGAAACTTGGATACACCATTATACGCCAGAAACAAAAATACAGTCCAAACAGTGGACTGCACGGGGGGAACCGGCTCCAAAAAAAAGCAAAAACTGTTTTTTCGACTGGGAAAGTGATGGCGATTGTTTTTTGGGATACTCATGGAGTTATTTTAATTGATTATCTTCAAAAAGGAAAAACCATTACAGGAGCATACTACGCATCATTACTTGACAAGCTGAAGGCAGAACTTGCGCAAAAAACGACCACATTTGCAGCAAAAGTAAATCCTGTTTCATCAAGACAACGCACCGTCTCACACCTCAGCGGTTGCCATGAAATACGGTTTGAACTGCTGGACCATCCGCCTTACTCACCAGATTTAGCCCCAAGCGACTTCTTTTTGTTCCCTCATGTAGAAATTGCGCTCGGAGGACAGAGATTTTCGTCAAATGAAGAGGCAATCACCTTTGTGAACAATTATTTTGCAGAGAAAAACGCCGAGTACTATTTGGACGGGTTACAGAGATGGGAGCATCGCTGGGAGAAGTGTGTAGAATTACAGGGAGACTATGTTGAAAAACAAATAATAAAACATCAGAAAAATGTCTTGTATCTTAATTAAGTCGGAAACTTTTCAGACCACCCTCGTACAAACTTAACGATTTGTATTTTCATTAACAAGACTACTAATTACTCTAGACCCAGCTAAAATATACAGATGAATATGCGGACATGGCTTTATAAATTCGACTGTTCATCCTGATCTATAATATATATACTTTATGACATCGAAGATGATTCCTTTTGCTTTTTACATACATCATCTTTACCGGGTACAAAAAACAAATTTGAAGGGCGTTGATGCCCAACTCAAAATTATCTGCTTAAAAATCTCATTTCAGATTCATGGATAGCTATGTATATACAAATTATGCTAAAGTAGTTTAAACAACTGCGCGATGCATAATCCAAAATCAATTGCAATCTATTCAACATGGTTATCAGTTTGGGATTAGAGCAGTCACTTGGCCACTTGGTGGGCCTGAGAACCCGTGCTTAATCCCGCTCACAGACGCCCCGTCGCGTGCCACAGCAACAACAACAACAACAACAACAGTTAAATGGCATCCGCTAAGCGGATTTGCGGCAATCAAATCAAAGTCGCAACAAGGAGTCAACACTCAAAAGTCAGCATAAAAATCAAAATCAAATTAGCAGCAGTTTGGTGGCTAATTTTGTTATCATTCGACTACAGTTGTGTTGCAAGGGTGTGTGTGGCACGTGTGTCCTCTACCGATAAGACACAAAATTCAACAAACAGCAGCCACACGTCCGCACACACGTGACCCAGCCACAATAAGCTGAAGCTGAACCCGACTCTTGCAGCTGCGGCGAAAAATCTATAACAGTTGCCACACCCCTTTTTTAAGCCACGCCCACCACAAGTGAGCAAATGGATGAGTGCTTATTAAATGTGTGTGTGTGTGTGTTTCACACCCACTCGAAAGTGGCTGGTGTCAGAAGGCTCCATAATTATTTAATAAATTTCAATAAAACGACGTGGTCTGCCCAATCATTGATGCGAACTGTGATAGGGACTCAACTTTTGACAGTTCGCGCATTAAATGCCAAAAGATATAGAGAATGGTTTTGAAGCAACGAAACTGTGTCCATATGTATGTTTCAAGATTCAGACAAAAAATAGCTTTTTTACTTTTTTGAGAAACCTGATTTTTTTAATCTGTTTAGTTTTTACGGAAAATTGCAATCCAAATCGTTGGCGCCTCCAGCCTTATCTTAATTATACATCCAATGGTCAAGTGTATATTAAATATCCCAGGTTAAGTGTCGAATATGTATCATTATTAAGATGTCGGTCAAAAATCTTGTATATCTTTCGTAAAAGTAAGGGCATCTCCGATCTCATCAACAGCCTAGTCTATCTATCTATCTATATCTATTTGTATGTTTTTCTGAATATTTTCAGGAATGCTACAGACTAAAAAGTGAACCTTGCATTCGTATGTAACCGACTGCGAAATACTCGATACCAGTGATACAAGGGATATCATCTGAAAACGGGTGTAGCCAAGAAATAAAGATCATTAAGGGAGGTTTCTAGTAAACTAATCTGTTTATAAGTTAAGACTTTTGGAAGAGTTTCCTACTAACCTTCGTTCCAAGTTTGGCATATAGCTCTTAAATTACGGAAGATATGGGCGTTTGGGAATTTGGGTTTCATAGTAATCATCCATTCAAGTTTGGTAACTGTACCTCCTAAACCCATGACATAGGCTTTTGAGAGTATCAAGAGCCGAAATTCCTGGGGCCATGAAAATTGTGGGAGATGTGCGATTTTATTGATTCATACTTGGTCTAGCATATTTGCTCTAACTCAGAAGCTACGAGCGATTTGGCCTAGGGCGCGCCGGAGGTGGGTTTGGCATTGTGGCAGATATGTGGCTATACCTGGCGATTATCGATTTATAGCCTGCTAGAGTATATGTATATATTTCCAGTATATGTTTCAAGTTGAAAATCTTTTCTCTAAGGGCGGCCGGACGGACAGACAACATGACGGACATTGCACAAAAACATATATACCATAATAAGAGTATAAAAATAAGATACTTCTTATTTGTAATCAAAGTAATCGTTTACCACGCGCAGACCAAGTATATTTTATTGGTCGTTGTATTTGGAAATGTTGTCAGTTAACAGTGAGTTAACATTGCAAATATTGATGATACAACTTTTGATCGATATGTTCGTTTCCAACGATATGGCTGCAAATGCAAAAGCACATACATATTTGCTTAAAAATTATATTGTCCTGCACCAAATTTTAAATAAATTGTTGAAAATCAAAGTTAAAACCGGTTGCTGAAGTTCCATAGCACCCAGTCTTTGACACGGCTACATAACAGCGAGTTGACAGATTAAGCAAGCGATAGCCTGACCATTTTGAGTATGAATCGATATCTTGTTTTTATTTATCGTTAGCTGTTTTACAGAATTGGTTGCAAGACGCAACACAGCCGACGCGTGATTTAAGTGTTAATCCTGTGTCTAACAGCAGGTGAGTGTTTGTGGTAACAATAGTTTAAAACTCTTTCAAAATACGTTGTTTGCCCATTTAAAATTGTCAACGACGCGAGCGTCCAAACACAACATATAAATTTATATATGTATTTAAGAATATATATGTATGCATACACATATTTTAACTCTTGTGCTCACCGCTCGTGTGTGTGTGTTCATTTCTGCACTCTTGTTAAACGCACCCAACTTCAATAAGAATGCTGCATTTGTGAGGTGTTAGCTAGTAAGGAATAATATAATTGAGGAATAATTTTTGTATATACATTAATACCAAATGCATGTGTGTATACATGTGTGAGACACTAGATATAGGCGTCAAATCGACAAACAGTTGATTTAAAAAAAGTCTGCGACTTGGAGACCCACGGATCATAAACAAGAACGTCGCAAAATTTTGCAGGCTAGCGAGTCGAGCAGCAAATACAAGTGAATACTTTACTTGTCTTCTTTGCGACATATTCTCTAATGCAATGACAAATGTTTATAACTGTGCATCTGAGCATGTAGAGAACTATTCTGTATGCAAAAATAGCAACAATGTTGCAAGTCTAACACTCTATCCTTCTTCTTCGTGTGCGTGTGCTTATACATGTGTGGGTTGTATAGGGGTTGTAGATAAAAAAGCAAACGGTAAATTGTTTTAAAATTAAGGAAGACGCCGATTTATACAAAAATTGTGCTGATCCTCTTTCTATCTCTGTCTCTCTCATACATTTGCCGCTCTTAAATCTTTAAATCCAAATAAAAAAAAATAATAATTGTATCCTTATTAAATCTGTAAATGTCTTTGGCAGCGTTGGCAGGCGGAAGATGAATTCGACATCACCAGAGACTAGAGAAAGATCCAGCCGCTCAAAATCGCCCACAAGGAGTTTTTTTGAGGATTCAAGCTCAATCAGCGATTGTTATTCTTCAGACTCGAATGACAGTCGCACAAAGCTGAAGATCGAAAAGAGTCGACGCAGCGAATCGGAGGTTGAAGCTCTTGTGGGTTGGAGCGGCCATTTTCCTTTCTCAACCATCCATAACCTGGAGAACAACTTAGACATGGAACAGGTAAGTGCACACACAGTGACAACGACAGGGCAACTTTTTCTTTTGTTTAATTTGTTGAAACTTGTGCAGTTGTTTCTCTCTTTCATTTATCTATCTGCCTATGGAATGTTTGTATGTATGTATGTATATATTTTTTATTTATTTTATATTGGATGCAGCAGCTGCCCACTGATCTAATGGACATTGCTGCCAATGGGCTAAGAATTTATCCCAGAGAGCAAGAGGAAGAGGAACAATCGCAGTTGCATCCAGCACCACAGATGCCGCTGGCGTCAACACCTATGTCTGATTCTGATGCGTTCTCATCCTTTTCAACAATGAATTCACCTCTAACAACAGCATCAGCAGTAGCATCAGCTTCAACAGCATCAGCAGTAGCATCAGCTCCAACAAATACATCAGATAGGAGCACACATACCACAATATCGACTGCTGCATGTTTTCAGACAGCTACGCAGACAAACAACACCACCTGCGATATCACCGATATCACCAATAACGGCAGCGGTTTAAACTCAATGCCAACTGCAACATCTTCTCCTCAACAACCAGAGTTAAACACAGAAGCAGATCCACCAACAGATATAGACAAGCAGGTGAAATTTTAGTCTTAGTAGTGATATAGCTAGCTAACTTATCCATTAAATTCCCTTTCCAAACATCTTATTTTTTATTCAGAAGTTTAAGAACCAGGACATCGCCAAACCAGACGAGGTAAGCTTCAACACGTTGAACAACCGCTCTCGCATGCGCTGCTTATCCTATAATGCGTCGTCCAGCGATGAGGTTGGCGAAACGACAAAGGAACCAACTGATGACAAGGATCAGCCACTTTGCATGCTGCAGATGCGCTCCAAATCGATGTATCAATTTGACCCACCCACCCCTAATGCAAAGACGCCCAAACGACGGCGCTCGGTTGCTGCAAACAAATTGCTAGTCACAGATCCCTTTTATTGCTTGCCCTTCGACTACGGCTGGAAGCGTGAATTAGTGTTGCGCAGCAATTCGAACAATGCACGCCAACAGGCCGACGTTATATTCATATCGCCAGCGGGCAAGAGGCTGCGCTCGAGAGATGCCATTATCCCACTGCTTGTGCCCGATCTGACAATTGATCATTTTTGCTTTAAGCCCCAGCTTCAGAATGCTGGCGAGCAATACGAAACGGTTCGCCAGGGTCAGTCTGTTATGGAACGTCGCAAATTAAAAGCCGCCACAATGCAGCAGAAGCAGCAAGGGCAAGTGGAACAGCATCAGCAGCAGCAGAAGCAAAAAGAGCCGCAGCAGCAGCCGAAGCAAAAAGAGCCGCAGCAGCAGCCGAAGCAAAAAGAGCCGCAGCAGCAGCCGAAGCAAAAAGAGCCGCAGCAGCAGCCGAAGCAAAAAGAGCCGCAGCAGCAGCCGAAGCAAAAAGAGTCGCAGCAGCAGCAAAAAGAGCCGCAGCAGCAGCAAAAAGAGCCGCAGCAGCAGCCGAAGCAAAAAGAGTCGCAGCAGCAGCCGAAGCAAAAAGAGTCGCAGCAGCAGCAGCAAAAAGAGCCGCAGCAGCCGAAGCAAAAAGAGCCGCAGCAGCAGCCGAAGCAAAAAGAGCCGCAGCAGCAGCCGAAGCAAAAAGAGCCGCAGCAGCAGCAGAAGCAACAAGAGCAGCAGCCACAACAACAGCAGCAGTTGGCTAACAGTATCGATCCCGGTCAACAAGCATCATCAACGCTAACACCCGTATTCGGGAAACGTGTGCCTAAGCCTAAGGTGCCCAAGGGCGCCAGTCCACCGCCCGAGGGTTGGACACCAACGATGGCGGTCAAGGGAAATGCTCGCGTCCTGGCTGCGAGCAATGGTAACAGCAGTGGCGGCATCGGCGCCAGCGGCAGCAACAGTGCTCGCAGACGGGGGTAAGCAGTCTCTGATTAGATTTATGACTTCTATTGCTAATTGACTCTCTGCCTCTATCCCAGCAGCAACCAGACGAACAAATCTACAAAGGCAGCACCAGAGACGACGTCGGTTGTGCCGTCCCTTTTGCCGCCAGCAGATATAGCACGACAGCAGCAGGCACTTGGACTTGGACTGACCAATGTCAATGCTAGTGCCAATGCCAATGTCAATGGCAATGGGATCAATAAGCCGGATAAGAAAGTAATCAATGAGAACGTGCACGCCGCCGGCGATGGAGTCATTGTCAAAGAGATTGAACTTCCAGGCGCTCTGCCCCCTGCTAAGCTGCTCAGAGATGATTCTCCTGCAGGTCGTGCCGGTAGAAAAATAACACCTAGGCCAATGGAAGTGGTTGTCATTAACGGTCGCAAGGCAATCGCCATTGCTGGCCCACCGCGTACGCGTCCCGAATTACCACTGTGAGTCCGACTCAACGCCTCAGTTCGGTTCAACTGATTTCAATAATATAGAATAATTGATCACTCATCATTGGTGGTTGCAAATAGAAAGCGCCTGTGCTTAGTCAATCAATGGAGAAGTGAATCAACGGTGTAGAAGTGTGCGAACAGGATAACTTTTTTTATGTTTGACTTTTCGTTAAGTGTTTTTTGGATGGCTTAAGCTGGGCAGCATTTGTGAGTGAAGTAAAGTAAAGTGTTTGTGTCCCGTAGGAGTCCAATTCTGATTTATCGGCTCAGTTGCCTCCAGTTGTGTTAGTTGTCGATTAAACTAATGTATTGTAAATATCTTCTTATTCGACGTGTTGGTGTGGCTTGACTATGGTTCTAAGATATATAGATGAATTATGCTTTTATATCAAGGAAGGATAGATATATGATATATGAATCATTGCTTGCCATACCTACAGAATGTCCCTTGTGTAATACAACTATTAACAAAATCTCTTGGAATCTTTTGTATATTTACAGCTATATTGGCCATCCAGAGTTGGGTATCACTACGGGATATTTAGCTAGGCGCAACGCCGCAGCTAATCGTCAGCAAATCGTTGATTGTATTTCTAGTGGCCCCATGGGCTGCCAGGTGATTACGGCCGTTATGAAGACGCTTGACCTGCACGTAAGTTTCTTACACATTTTGTAAATCAGAATCAATTAGCTGATGAATACCTTTAAATAATCGACACAATATGCGTTTACAGGAACGCGTGCGCTTGTCAAGAGTGTGCACGACCTGGGCTATGATAGCCCGCGATAGGAGCGTTTGGCGTACGGTGAAGTTGCGCGATACGCACATTACCAACTTTAGACTTCTGCTGCGCAATATGGCGTTTCAAGGCACCGCCGAGCTCGATATGATGGGCGTGAGAATCGACAATCCGAAAATGCGCTTGGACGGTGATTTGCGAGAATTGAATATGTTGCGCATTATCCGCACCGATGCCAGCGAGGCGGAGTTCATCGAGACAATTATAAAGAGCCTTCCAAGACTTCAGGAGCTGCGTACAACGTGCACCAGTCGAACTCTGAATCTGGCCAACATCGGAAAGATGCTGGATTTGTGTGTGCTGCGCATTCGCATGCTGGAACCAAAGGCTAGCATCATTTCATTGCCGCCACTACAGAATCTGAGCTGCCTGCGAGAGCTGAGCTTGCGCGGCATTAGTAACATGGCTCAGCTGGAGCTGTTGCAGCTGAAGGGATTGCAGCAGCTGGAGACGCTCGTGCTAGGCTCGTGTCGCGGCATGAAGGTGGCAACGTTCGGGCATCAGGTGCTTCCCAGTCTGAAGCGTTTGCGCCACTTGCGCCTGGAGAACCATCACAGCAATAGCTCATTTAATATACATGAAATAATGGCTGGCATTGCCGCTGCTGGCAGTGTGAAGCGTGTCGAACTCATTAATGTCAAGGTCGATGCGGAGTTGAGTCGTCAGTTGTCCGAGTGTAAATCTTTGCAGGAGCTGCTGCTGTTGCCAAACTTCCACAATCATACCGCCTATATGATGCACTACATAATGCAGGCCATCAACGAGAACAGCGAACAGCTCAAGGTGTTTTGCTTGGGGATCACCTACGAACTGCTTAGAGTGACTCGAGCATTGGCCATGATCCACGAAAAGGACTGTGTGCCAGTGCTGCTGCCCATTCCAGGCGTTCCCGAAAATGATGTACTGAATAAGTCCGATGAGCCAATCGCCTATTTGCCGGTCGACCGCCTCGAATCGATTTTACACCACACGATGCCGCAGGCTTGGCTATCAGTCGCCAAGGTTTCACAGCTCGAGACAATAAATCTGAAATTTCAGGCGGCTCCATCCACCAACAAAGGAGGTTTTTCAAACATTTAAACATTTTACTTCTATATACTCACGTTTATACAAATAATTTAAGCTTCCACCGGCATAGGCGGTTTTTCAAACATTTAAACATTTTACTCTATATACGTACGCTTTTACAAATAATTAAAGCTTCAAGGTATGAGCTGAATCAGAAGCGAGAGTATTCTCTTTGTCTTTGCCTGCAAACCAGTTGTTCTTTGAGAGAATAAAGACTGAGTCTTAATTTTCCCATCATTAATTACGCAATGCCTTCAAGCGAATAGAATTTTAAGGAATTACAAATACAATATTAATTGTACTCGATGAAAAAAATAAAAGCTATTCGAAAGTTAACAAATGGAAAAAATCAAATTTTGTATATTTTTAATACATACTTTGTGTTGCTAAAAATAACAGTTCTATCTTAAGATTTTAAGGGCTCATTAAATGTACACTTAGTTAAACTAATTAATTGTGAAATGTGTTCTGTAAGGATTCAGCTGAGATAACTCCACAGCTTGCATATATCCTAGCTGATTTTGGAAGGACACATATTTTTAGAGTGTCGATTGGCATTCAAGGGTTTCCAGAATTCGACAAAAAAGGTGGTGTTTGCGAATTCAAGGACTGTACGGATTTTTTTTTAGGACCACAAAAGAACGAGATTCCTTCAAACACCTGAAACAGAACACTTTCAAACGGAAAATTGTTCGTATCTCGGCCGTCTCCTTACGAATCCTGTGTCAAAAGTTTTGTGTTGAGTTGGGCCATCAACTGGCCAAAGCACAATTATAGTTTCTATAAAAAGGATTTTTATTTTTTTAATCCATTTCCGTACGCATTACGATCGAAATTTTTGGTTTCCTAGATGGTCCCATAATCGCGATCCTAACGCGAACGAGGATTTAATGGAATGCGTGCCTCTAAAGGAGTGATACACTTTTTTCATTTGACGGCAATTCTACTGAAACCGACTAAAATTTCGCTTATAGCTTTTTTTATGTAAATTTTTATTTTATCATATAAATACATAGAAATATATAAATATTTCTTAATCTAATACATATTACGCTTACATATTTTGTGTTTGTAATATAAGCCAAGGCATTGCACTCAACGCAACCAACTTAGAAAATGAACACTCACAAGAACTTTTTTTTTTTAACTCAACTCAAAGTCAGACTTATACAATTACATTTAGATAAATAATGCACAATAGCCCGTCTGTTAAAATGCACAGCTTTATATCAAAAGGCGTGTTTGTGTTGTCATACTTTTTGTGCGTGTGGATTACCACTAAGCAGACTGTCTGATTTTCTCTAGATATTGTCTGCTTACGAGTATTATGTACATATTTGTGTACTATCGTTTGCATTGAGGGGTGGCTTGGGGTCGAGGTTAAGTATACATTGCGTAGTATATGTTTATATAATATACATTTTACAAAAATATATTTTAAATAAAAAGTAGGCTAATTGCAACTAGGACACTGAATAGCCATCGTGTAACAACATGTACAAAAAGCTTAATAGCTTGGAAAATGGTTATAATAACAGTTCTGAGAAAATGTTTATTATACCCATTTTCACCGCTTCCTTCCAGCAAGTTGCTCTTTAATGCTCTTTGTGTGTTTCTAGATTGATTCTTGGTCATCATTGCATGACTAATGTCAAGTCCAGTGCATATACGAATCTCTTTGTGCGGATTACTGTATTGATTGATTTGTATGTTTAATACTATTTGCGTTGCGTCGTGTTTTGATTATAAGTAAGCAGTGTTATCCGGAGTCAAAATACAAGATAAAAGATATAATAAAGTACGGGGTATAAATTAAGAGCTTCATCTTCCTGTTGCTGCTCATAAACTGTTCGAAATACATATATATAAATGTAAAGAAACTCACGTTAAACTTAACTCAATGAATGGCCTAAATCAAGGGCACTTTGGACTTTGGATATCATATACAACTTAGGGCTAAGGCTAAGGCCATGGCCAAGTTTATGGACTATGGACTAAGGGCGACTTAAAGATAATTTGTCATTGGCCTGAATATTTCATCCCGATGGTGGTCAGTTGTATTCGGGCTTGGGAAAGTAGTCGGGCACGAAGATGTGCACAATGATGCCAGTGGTCATAAGTGCAAAGTAAAAGATGATAGCGATCCACCAGAGTATGCGCTCCCAGCGACGCACCTCCAAGTTGCGCAGTACTCCAATGCCAACCAGGAGTCCAGCGACGGCACCCGACAAGTGCGCCACATACCCAATCTGGTCGTGCTGATCAGTTAGATGGCGATACACGGATGAGCCCAGATCAGTAAAGCAGAACACGAGAAAGGCAAGCAGCTGCACAATCGCGTACTCCATTTCAGAGTAGTTCTGCAATGGAATGTGACAAGGGTTCTTTTATATAGAGGTATGCTTGGATTTGTACTTGGTTGTATTTTACCATAATGATTGTGGCAATGTGAGCCGTGATCAGGGCATAAACACCACCGGACGCACCGGCAAGGAAGATGCGCGGACTGGTGAGAGAGGTACCCATGGAGCCAGCGAGCACGCCAGCCAAATAGACGAGCGCCACACGCCACCAGTGATGCACCAGCTCGAGGGCAATGCCAAGAAAGATCTGTATGATCAGGTTCATCATTAGATGCATGATGCCCACGTGGACAAACATGTAGCTAACAAAGCGCCACGCCTCGTAGCGCTTGTACGGATTGTAAATGAAGAGCGTCGCTGCTGGTCCATTGGTGCTCTCGCCCAAGCGCTGATTGTGGTTCGGATCGTCCCTAAAAAACAAGTAAAACAAACAATTAATAATAATAAGAGAGCGAGAGAGAGAGAGAGAAAGAATTTGACTGGCTTACTGAAAGTAAATCACATCGACGAGAAACATAATGATCTCAATGATGGAGAAGATGACCATGGTCAGCGGTGGCGGGCAGATGGACATTTGTTTCTCGTACGCACCGTCGGGTTCGTCGCCCTCGAGCGGCTTTGGCGGCGGCACCACATACCGGCAATAGCGGGTCAAAAGATTGCGCATCATCCACTTGTGGTGCAGCGACATCACATAGAACTCCTCAAAGTCCAGACATCCATCGTTGTCCATATCATTGCGGCGCAGTATCTGCTCGGCAATATAGGCAGGTATGTCACGGCAGTATCCATCCGAAATCAGACCCTTCAGCTCATGCGTGTTAATCAGTCCATCTCTGTCCGAGTCGTGCTGTAATCCGAAAGTAAACAGCAATTAGTATTGGTATTCGTTGATCAATATATAATACACATAAAACATATATTTATATATATATATATATATCTGAAATTAATGATCAGTTCACAGTTTGATCCATTAACACAAGATAGTTGGAACTCAATGAACATCCATTTCATTGGGGAGTCTCAAGATCTTTGGCAACTTCCCAAGCCAATCTGACAAAGCCTTTCACCTGACACAAATAATTTATTTTCAAGTCAAGACATCTTTTCAGTTGATGGATATGTGTCGTCATTTTCGCTATTTTTATAGCCATAAAAAAGGAGTTATTTTCGAACACTATCTTTTCTTTGTTAATATATATATATATAAATAGTGGGTATTAATTTTTTAACAGCCTCTTTTAACATAAAAAAAAGGTTAAATGTTTAAGCAGGCGTCGACTGGGTAACTGAAATGAGATTTGGGGAATGCCAGTTTCACATTTTTGTGATGAAATTGTAAGGAACATAAATGGGATCGGAATAAACCACAACACAATAGACTCAAGGTGTTTGCATTGCTGATTACCGATTACCGATTACCGAGTACAAATTACTGAACACAGACTACAGCTTACTGGTGAGTGGAGATTTGAGAAACCAGGTTCTAAGGCCCGTCGAATCCAGAAAATGGCGCTTGTGTGGAAGATGGCCGTGAATCTAATGCGCTGGTTAAAGGACCTCAAGCAGAAGCATGATCAGGGCCAGGATAACAACAGCCTCTACGATGCCAACGACATGGAAATGGGCACCGTAAACTCGATTAATAAGGTCCTTGTGGGAGAATTAATACCCAGCCATACGAAACATTGCGCAGCGAGCACTCAGCTGGAGCGGAAAATACTGCTGCTGGACAAATGGCTGAACGGATTGCCGATGACGCAGGAGGAGATGGCAGAGTGGCAGAACAAACGCTTGTATAAGGATCATTTCATAGATGTCCGAGACATATAATTTACGTTTTTTTTTTACTTTTCGCCATGCAATGCCAAAAAATTATATTGCCACATTGCCACAATGCAAAAAAAAAAAACTCCAAATGCGGCAAAAACAAGTTGTGGCCACAAATGGTCAGACAGGCTAGTAATGAAAAGGCCGAAATCGGAAAGCAACTGTTGACAGGCCCGTCAAAAATCGAGGCCCCAACTATTTTCACACATTTTTCCAGACATTTACGGAGTAGCTTTACCTTTCCAGAATAGCTTCCTAAACTAATTCAAAATGTATAAGATTAAAAAACTGTTTCCCTATTTGTACATGTACATATATATAAAAAACAAAAATTAACGAGATATATGTATATTTATATTGTTTGTATATATATAAACAACCAACTGCATCCACAAACATACGGACACACCACACACAGGCACACACACACTTCACTTGATTCGAGAACTATACAATTCTAATTAGAAACTGAGTAATCGTAAAAAAGGGAAACGGCAGGGGAAAGGTAGTGGTAAGAATACAACACATGGGAATAAAACTGAGTCACATTAATGACAGTTTAGACAGCTGTGTTGCAAGTCTCACTCACACACACACACACACACACACATGCACACCAAATACAGTAAACATGTATGTGAGCCTGTGTAAATCGATGGAAGGCCATGAAAAGTTTGGCGTTTGGGGTCAACAACGCAATCATGTTGAAATGCCTTTAGTTGAGTAAGCCAAAAGAGATAAGATTACGCGGCAATTTGAGATATTGAATGAATTTACAAAACAGAACTAAAAACAATCACTAAGGTGAAAGCTAGATTCAAAATCTGTATCGGAACGATGTTCATCAAAGGCAACTGGCGTAATAAATATATTGTAATTTATGCATACACATGTACACACATGCATATGTATGTTTTTACGAAATGTACAAATTAAAATTTGTGTATTCCTTTTGTGCCAAATAAAAGAATCAACACCAGATAAAGAAGAAGCATTATTAAACAGGTTGAATCAAATGATGAAGTGCACTTCGTATATCGACGATTCTGTTGCTAAGTGCCATGAGAGGGAGAGAGAAAGATACAGTGAGTGCGTGAGACACAGGAGAGAATGGATACGATGGAATGTTGTTCAATGAAAACAACAAAAGAGAAAATACAACAAGCAGCAGCAGTTTGGGCGTAAGGTAAGAATGAGAATGAGTAAGCGAAAGAGAGAGCGGCTCTTCATAATTAGTGGACAAACTATGATAAACGCTAAGCGCTAAATAAAGCAAAATGGCAACTACAATTTCGCGCAAGTGACTAAGACAAACATCAACTGACTGACAGCCAAGAACAACAACAACACAGATATAAATTTAAACACACGATTATGTACTTGTGTGCATTTAGATATTTCTCTATGTTTGAGTAACCGGTTTCTGCTCTTCGCAATTTTTGTAAGCGATAACAGTCTGGTATTCCCTCCTGTCAAGTTGTTGTAGAGACTGGAGCAAAAACAAACTGAGAAAAGCAAACATCAAAATGTTAACGGTGTATTATGCAAAAGTGTGAAATTAACTGATTGTTGTACAAATGAACACATGCGGACAGGGAGAAAGAGAGAGAGAGACAGAAAGTTGACGTTGATAAACATCTTCTTCGCCCTTCTTCACAAACAGTAAATAGCGCGCGGTCGCAGCGTGCACACAAATAGAGTTGCCAATAAGTGGCAAGGGTAAGGCTAAGGGTGACCATACGTGACTAAATATTTATAGAAATCATTCACAACATGACAGCGAACTTTTAACCACAAACACAAGAGTAAGGGCACGCACTCACGCACACAAACACACCGAGGCGCTGAAACGCAAAATACAAAGCACACATACATATGCATCTATTTGTGCAAGTGTTTGTTTTGCTTTTGGTTCACCTTGTCAAACACTTCACGCATTCTCTGACGATCCGCCGACTCCTGCTGGGCATTGACTTGGTTTAGCGGTATTTCCTCCATGTCAACGGTATCTTGGCGCAACGTTGGCGGCCTTACTTGACGCACCGGCGGCGATCGCCGCTCTGCTGGTATATTTGGATATATGCCATTTTCTACATCACGCTGCTGCTGCTGCTGCAGCTGCTGGGCGGGAGTTCGGCTCTGTTGCCGCGACACTGACTTCACTGGCATATTCTTAATATTATTATTACTGCTCTCTTTAGGTAGCTTTCTCTTTAAACCTCAGTCGGTCTGCTTGCTATTAGCTAGGTGGCTCAGCGATTTGTTGCTGCTGATTGTTGTTAGTAATTCAATGTTAAGGCCGCACTCATTAATAACTTGTGCTTCGGTTCATGCTGGCGATAAGTTTATTTTTTGGCCATATATATTTATATATAATTAATGCAATTGGAAACCACCACAAATACAAACAAAACAAAAGAATCGGCGAGAAAAAACGGGAATAGAATAGAACACAACACAAAAGCGGCAGTTAGCGGTACCGCAACAATCAGCGTAAACACGTCCGCACAGTTTGCTTTTTCCGTAACGAATGCGAGATAAATACGCTGGCTTATTTTGCGCAATTTTCGCATTTGTTGGCTCGCATTGTGTATTTGATTTCACAACGGTCACACTGGCCATGCAACTCTGTGTCTCTGTTAAGTGAGGAGTTATTCTGTAAAGTTAAAACAGAGTCTGGCAGCGCTGTTGTAGGTTTGGCTTGAAGCGCGCTAATGATCGGAAATTTAAAAAATTTAAAGAATTCAAGTGTTTCTGTATTTGTTTGTCGCATTTTATTTAGGTAATTCTCATATCATACAATGCTTGTTAAACCGTGCCTATTTTGTATAGAGTTAGTTTATTTTTTTTAGTTTCTTCTTCGTTTCTTTGCTGGCAATATTCGTTTAGCTTAGTTTTGTTATTCAATTTATTACACCACACATATACATATAATATACTAAACTTGTAGTTTATTAATTAATTTTCATATTTATTTGATTTTTGTTTTTAATACGTATAAATAAAAACTTAAACAAATTTACTGCACACACATTTTTATACCTTGTTGACTACAAAAAAAAATATTTTAAATATATATTTTCGTTTTTCTTTGCATTATTTATGTTTTGTTTTCTTTTCTTTTTGTATAGTTTTGTCTTGTTTAATAATCTTTCAATTTATAAACATTGTGTAACATAGTTTTGCAAAATTTACTTGACGCCGTTTGAAGCATTTACTTAATAAAATTGTTGCATTTTCAACAAATATATATATATATATATATATATATATATGTATATATTTACTTTTACAGTTTTGTTTTTCTGCGTGAGATTTTCTATTTGTTTTTGCTTTTTTTTTTTGGGAGTTTGTTAGGCCTTTTTTTTACGTAAGCTTCTAATCGCATTTAAATTGATGAATTACAACATTTATTTTTCCGAAACAACTACTCGCTGTCAGGGTTTTTTGACTGCATTTCAATCTTCTTCAATTCTTTGTTTCGTTCCTCTTTGTGGTATTATGCTCTTAAACTAACGTCTAGATTTTTCAAATGTTTATTATGTATATTGGCTTGGTTTTTTTTTTACAGTGCACATTTAACTTGGCTACACTATTGCATGCTATATCTTTTGCTTGCTGGCGGAATGTTGTTTTGCTTGTTATTTGATTTGATTTCGGGTTTCTGTCATTATTCATCATTATTCACTTTATATACTCGTATTTCATATTTCATATTTTGTATTTTATATTTCATATTTCGTATATCATATATTTTATATTTGTTACATCTTTGTTTTATTTGGCAATAACGTTCTGATTCTATTGTTGCTATTCATCCGTACTCTTTACTCGTTCTACTGTTTTGCTCGTCGCTTCTTGTTATTTTAAAAACTAATTGTATTACTGTATATAATTTATGTGTATATTTATATGTATAGTTTGTGAATATATTTATATAAAGTAAATAGATTACGTAATTGCAACATTCGCTTCCTTCCGCCCTGGCTTCATCAATCTTCGCCTCACCTCTTCCTCCCTATCTCTCTTTCGCACTATGTTTTCTTCTCTATCCTTTGCTTTCTATTCTCTTCTCGGTTCTGTTTCAGTTGCTCGTTGCTATGGACTCGGCAACATTCGGTTTTTATTGTAAATGGTTCTTTTTTTTTTTCAGTTACCATACGGTTATTTTAATTTGCTGCTTAATGTCGACTTCGTTTTCGATATCGAATTTGATCTCGACATCAGTTTCGTTTTTAGAGTATAGACTGGCCACACTGTTTGCACTTGTGCCTGTGTTACAACAAATGCAATTGTTGTTGTTGCCTTTTTTTTACAATTTTAAATTTGTCTTTCAAAATTAAGGAAGTGCTCAAGATGATATCTTAATACGAAAAATAAAAGGATCTGTTTTAAAATTGAATAACAATTATTTGTGAACGTACTTCAGTAAGAATATTGGTAATAAGTAATAAAAAAAAAAATGTATATATATATAAATATATATATATATATATATACATATATGTATATGTATTAAAAAAAATGATGGAATGCTTGAAAACAGTAGTGTTTGTCAATGTTTCAAATGCATTTGCAACAAACAAACAATTTACATACATATATAAATTTAGTATAAATAATACGAGTATATGGTTAACGGTAAACGGTTAAGTACAAGTAAATAAGTATGTGAATAGTGTACACACACTCACACACACACACACACAGTATTGAGTGTATTTATGTGTGTACACTTGGCGAAAGTATGCCCCACGATAGATAGTTGTTGCTTGGGCAGCAGTTGCAGTTGCAGGTGCAGTTGCAGTTGCAGTTGCAGTTGCAAGTGCAGTTGCAGTTGCAGTTGCAGTTGTAGTTGCAGTTGTCGTTTTAGTTGCAGTTGCTCCATTTGTTGGTATTGTATTGTTGTTGCATTGTATTATTTACAAAGTGGCTAACCCGGCACTGGTTGCCTGCAGGCGTGGCAGGGACAGATTTGGTTGCCATCGCCAGACGAGGGGCAGGGACAGGCCGGGGTGCAGATCTCGTTGCAGGGACGGGGCAGCAGGTGAAACAGTCGCCGGAATGGACGCCACTATGACTCTTCACGATTGTTGTGCACCCACTGGGCGGGCACCCATTGCGGTTCGCGCTCCAGCGAATTGATCTCGGCCAGCAGCTGATGATAGGCGCGCTCCGTATCATTGTTGATGATGATCATGTCAAAGAGATGACCCCAGCGCGCCTCCATGTCGCGTGCAGTGGCGATGATGTCCTTAAGCTCCTCCTCCTGTGCAGCCAGAAAAGACACGATTAGCAATTAGGTAACGATAACAAAAGCGATTTAAATCATGTTGTTATCGATACAAGTTCAATAATGTAAAACAACAAAAACAACCAAAATAAAAGTATAAATTAGAAATAATTGCAATGCTCGATAGGCACGGCTTTATCGGTCGATAACGATAACTTGTACATTTAATCGCAATAAAGAACTTTAACCCATGAACACATCATAAATGGTTCGATGGATTTCAACGATTACGATAACAAGATATCAGTTATCGATAACGCACCTTAAAGGGTTCGCCATTGCGCAACTTTTTCTGCCGCAACTTATCCAGGCTTGGTGGCGCCACCAGCACCACATATGGCTTGAGGTCCGAGGCGCGCAACAACTTCAAACTCTGAGGATGCAAATTCAGCACACAAATCTTGCCGCTGGCAACGACTGTGCGTATGGCCTCCAGTGATGTGCCTGCCGATATGCAGATGCAGATGAAGTTTGAGATTAAATTATGGATTGAGTACAGATTCAACCACCCACTTACCGTAATAGGCCTTCTCATACTCGCCATGCTCGACGAAGCGACGCGCCAGAATATCCGCCTCGAACGCCTGACGCGTTATAAAATGATAATCCACGCCGGGCACTTCGCCCTCGCGCCGAGCCCGGGAAGTGTCTGCATGCAAGTGAAAGATGCAAACATATTGTAAATATAATTATAATAATAATAATGTGGATATTTTGGGTTATCGGAAAGAAGACAAGGACGAAAACAGCCACAACAATGAACTAATGATGTGAAAGGATTGTGTCGCTCAGATTGATGAGAGACTGACTCTGCTCAAGACGATTCTTTATATTTGCATCTAAGAAGAATTGCAAAGCAACAAATATTGCTTGATTTATATATTTATAGTTATACAAAATTAATGAAAAATTTGTACATTAAATCAACGAAGCAATTTAAATTGAAATTGTTGCTTAATGAAAATTTATGAGTTTTTTTTTTTGTATTTGCTTTCTTTTTTTTTTTCTTTCTTTCATCTCATTCCTAACTGTTTATTGTTTATTATGCAAAAGCATTATTCTTTGTGCATTGTGTGTAAATCAAAGAACGAGAAGAAAGCACCAAGAAAGAGAGAGAGCTTTTGCTCGAGCTTTCTCATGTTCACAAAGAAAGCTTTTGGTGTACGGTAGCAATTCTAATAAGCGCAGCTTTTATTCGTTGCTCAACACTGCTCAATAATTAGGACTGGGGTGAACTGAGCTAGCAATGCGCTTGGGAAACATTGGCAATTGCTTCAATCTTGCCTGCTGGCTTCACCTTCTCCTCAAGCAAAAGGAAAACTGCGAGCGACAGACAGATGGAGAAACAGAGAGACAGACAGACAGAGACAGAGGGAGAAATAGAGATAGAGATAGAGAGAGAGTGTGTTAAAGAGAGAGAGAGAGAGAGAGAGAGAGAGATGATGCTGTACTTACGTGGCACCGCCGCCGAGAAGCGCTCCGAATCGGCCATCAAGCGCTGACGCAACTCATGTCTGCCAATGTTGGGTGGACCGATGAGGACGATGGGTCGCTTGTGGGTGGCACGGGGATAGTAGAGCGCCACCTCCTCGTAGGTGAGTATCTCCTCGGGATCGGTTTCGTCCGGAGCGGTTGTCGCATATAGCGGATACCTACAAATAATGCCCAGGCAGGCATCCAAGTTAGTCTCGAGTCGAGATTTGAGTTTGGAATGGATGAATTGGTCGCAACACTTACCCCGCCTCGGAGCTGGCCTTCTTCTTCTTTTTGCGTCCCTTGCGTGCGCAGAGGAGCGTTGCACCCTTGCTGGCGGCACCCTCCTTGCCGCGCGAGCGTGCCAGACCCGCCTCCTCGGCAATGGCCAGCTTCATTGTTTCGCGCTGATGCTGAAATGACTGACTAGGAATGAGGCCAGCCAGGGTCTGGTCCTCTTCGCCCTCGCGATACGCCTGCCACCAGTTGGGATCCTCGCGCGAGATCACATGCAGCACATCGCCCTTCTGGAAACTGATGCCCAGCTCCCGGCACGGTATATACAGATCATCCTCCGGATCATAATCAAAATGTGCACGTACATGCAGCACAGCCGTATCCCGATGCGCCATACCTCCAACACCCGTTTGATGTGGATGCATGCCCATCACATTGCCCATGCCCATGCCCATGCCCATACCCATGCCGATGCCAATGCCCATGCTGGCGCCACCGGGCTGCGGACTGCCAGCGGGCACAATCAGAAATGTGAGAGTGCCCTGCATGGCGCCGAGCAGGGCGCACACCTCGTTCACCGTCTTGCCACGCAGCTCCTGGCCATTCACCTCCAGTATCTCGTCACCCTCATGGAGCAGTCCCGACTTCTCCGCAGCACCGCCCCGCACGATCCGTCCAATGACGACAGCCTCACCCTCGTTGCGCACCGTTGCGCCAAGTGGCTCCGTCGACTTCTCGATTTGGATAATGCGAATGTTGTCATTCTGATCATTCAACGTGCCAAAGCAGCCGCTCATCCCTGGCGGCGATTCGCCGCGCACTGCCACCGCCACAGCTGTAACGGGCAGGGGCATGGCGCCCCGTTGTGCCATTGATTGCGGCACCGGTGGCACAACTGGTGGCAACACCGCCATACTTCTTCCACTCGCCGATGCTTTCGATTGCGGCACCGGACTGCTATGACCGCTCAGCGTTGCCGTTCCCGTTCCCGTTGCCGTCGCCGTTGTCGTCATCATTGGCGTCGGCGTCGGCGTCAACGTTGGCGTCAACGTCGGCGATGGCGATGCATCCGTGTGATTGGCAATGCGATCGTGCGCCAGCAGCAGTCCCTCCATCTCGTGGCTCGTCAGCAGATTGCCCAGCTCAATGGCCGTCGCCGTGTTCGACTGCGTCAGCATCTCCACAATCTCCTTCTGCAGTCCCAACGCGCTGACGTGCAGCGGCCCAGCGACGCGAGGACGTCGTCGTTGCAGCACAGCACTGCGAATGGCCAGCACATGGGCCACATTGGCGCTGGCCAGCACATTATGCGCCGCAGAAACCCGACCAGCCAGTGTGCTCATCCCACTCTTGGCAAGTTGACCCTGGAGCCGTGTCAGCGCCGCAATCAGTTCGCCATATCCTGAAATCACAGTTCAAACATTAAGAACCCATCTTGCACAGATCACACACTAATCTTGCGATGTAAAAGCATAAAACAAAAAAACTCGGAACAAATCAAAGGATTATTTTTAGATCGATTGTCCCCCCCCTCCTCCCCACCATCGCTCCGTCAATCCCCCATTATATCCCTAGGAGAATTCATGTTATACTGGCCAAGGTGACACAATCGGCCAGGATGTGCATTGAGGATTTCTCCTAGACATCTTAGTCTATAATCTTCTGCCAGTATCCTAATCCTGTCCATTCCCATGCATATTTCTGGCATAAATCGTTGATGATTAAAGCCAATCACAAAAGATACAAATGATATTTCAGCTAATATGCATTTTCTATATCTATCTTATAATGCCCAACCTAGATACGTAATCCCCACATTTGTATGCATCAATAATGCCTAAGCTAGATATAAAAAATTCAATATTCATCTAATAACAAGTCAAATATTTTATATCCATCCATCTAGCAATGAAATCCATATAAAAAAATCTAATTATGATATTGTCATATCTATCACATATCCAACCTAAAAATAGCAATGATATATATATATATAATTCTCTATATATATATTATTCCTATATAGTAACATAGATATGAAGACGGATAAGTTGTGAATTTTCAACGTAACATTTGAAATAAAGTAATCTGAACTTTTTAAGTATGGCAACAATCAGAAATCTCAAAATTACATTTTTCAAATTGATTCCATATTGGGAAAAATGTAATTAAATAATTTATTTTTTTTTTGCAAAAAAATAAAATTTGATTTGTTGAAATAATGCTTGTTTTCCTAAATTCTGCACTGACTCACCGTCGACGTGTTCCGCTGGCGGCAGCAGTTCCTCGTCCGGGAGATAGGCTTCGTTCTCAACGCCAGCAATTGTTGTTGCCGCCGCTGCTGCTGCTGCTGCTGATGCTGGTTGCTGCTGCTGTGCCTTGCCCGGTGAGGGCGCGGCCGTTGCCGAATCCTGAAGCGCCTTGAGTTTGCGCGAGCCACGCAAACTATTTCGCAGGAATTCATTCTGCTGGGCGATGCGCTCCTCTTCCTCTCGACGGCGTCGCAGTTGCTCCTGCAAAGATACAAAAACCGATTAAAATAATGAGTGAGCGAGTGAGAGTGAGAGAGAGTGAGAGAGAGAGAGAAGTGATGGGAAAATTGGCTTTGTGCTTGTCACTTAGTATTTGAGGCTTCATCTGGGCGCACTTAATCCGCATTTGCGGCCTTTTGTGCTAATTTAATTAGCGGTTATTTTTTTTTTTTTTTACCGCAGCGACTGGCGGAGGCCGATAAAAAGAGCGAAATGTGTTGAGTGGGGGGGGGGGGCAACAAATGTGTGCAGAAGACGAGTGCCCCGACTAAATGCATATCCTACACTGAGAAAACATAACGTATAACATAATCCTAATAAAAATATAATAAACGTATTTTAATTAAATTCATTATTGTTTTTTTTTTATTATTAATCAATTTAAAACCTCTTTCAATTTGTCCCCTTTACAATCTTAGATATATTCAATATAATTTTTTTTTTATCAGTTTACGCTTCTTAGATCTTAGATCTGATCTGTCTGGGCGTGTAAGTTATCCTAATATGCCCATTATGATCAATATAATCGCTATCAGTTCGAGTGAACTGTTTTTGCCTTGTGTGCGTGCAACCAGATCTTTGTGGCGCTTTGTTGGCACGCAACAAATCCGCGAAGCAGGTCAAACAACAATAATAAAAAAAAAAGTGCCGACAACTGATGAGCTAATGAACGCCAAGCTGGCTGAAAGGGTGCAAAGCTGTGGAAAAGGGGCGACAAAGGGGTGCAAGCACTTGGGGTAGACATCGTTGGGGCAGTTGCCGTGGAAGCCACTCAAGTGCCGGGTTTTTGTTATGGATTAGGTCAGTGGGTGGGCAGCTGGCAGGCTGGCAAGCATGCAACTTGGCAAGCTGGCAAGCTGGAAACAAATAAAACACATTCACAATGCTTGTCAAACTGTCGCAACTGTTGAGGACCAATAACAAAATTGCAACACTAATGGAGGGAATTGGTATAATCCCAATATCGATATACAAACAAACAGACATATTTTATATATATCTTTTAGTTTTCGCTTCCGGTTCTTATTTGTATTTGAAATGTTGCATTTTGTTGCTACAAGGCTTAAAGCAGGTTCAATAGAAAGTTTGCATGTAAATATCTATTTATGTATATATATATATATATATACCGTTAAAACGGTTTTAGGTCGGTTACACAAACAGCTTGTAAAGTGGCTAATAAAAGTGAAAAAGAAATGCAAAGTTAAAGTGTTAGAAAGCGATAAAACTTGGTCTTCTCTTAATCGTAGCATTGGCAGGTCGGTTAAAGTTCGGTTAAATGGCAGTTTACCGTTGGTCAAGAGACTCAGAATACATGCAGACATGCATGCAACATATAACTGCTGTATGTGTATGTGTGCTAACTGAAAGTTATTTAGATCCTTAACGCAATAATACGTCAAAACAATTATTATACCTATATACATTAATTGCGCAGAGCAGAGCACTTTTGATGAAGATGATAATTGCAAGCAGCCGTCCGCCGCGTGTCAAAATTGACGTTTTCTGTTCCGCGCCGTAAACCACCATCTTGACCATGAGAGCAAAACAAAGGCGGGTTCCACCAGGCCACAACAGCTGAGCGGCCACCTTACACATTTCTCTTCTTGGGGATGTTTGGCAACAAAACACAACACACTCAAAAAAAAAAAAAAAGAAGAAGCGAAACGAAACGAAACGAAGCGAAAAGGGAAAAAAAAACTTAATTGAATAACAACAGAAAGGCGCTGAAAATACAAAAAAAAAGAAAAAACAAAGGCGATGCAAAAGAATAAAGCAAAACAAAAAGAACAATATTTTGCTGAACTTGCATAATGTGAGCGAAAAATCCAAAAACTGTATATTAAAAAAAGAGTAGCAGCAAAAATGTATACACAGCATGCGATGTGAATGCATGGCGGAGGAGAAGAGCGCGACTTAGGCAGCATACAATGGGAGGGGGGGTGGTAGTTAAATCGGCTGGCGCGAATAAAAACGATGTGAACCAAATAAAACTTGAAAGAAAACAAGAAAAAATAAAGAAGAAAAAACATAAAAGCGATGCGATTTGACATTGAACAAGCCAGCAACAACTTGAGTGCCAGCAAATGGGCAAAGACAATGACGAAGACGAAAGACGAAGAAGAAGAAAAAGAAGAAGATGAAGTAGAAGAGGAAGAAGTGGAAAACAATAATAGTTATTGCCAAGTTAAATTTTGAAGCATACTTGTAAAACGCTCGAAAGCACTATGCAAATACCTCAACCAATACAGATTCTAACGAGAAAAGATGCTGCCGCTGCTGCTGCTGACCAGACCAGAATCGTGACTTTGATTCGATTGAAATCGAAATTTATTGACGCTTGCAGTGGATTTTTGGTGACTTTTGATGCACCTGCAGATCAGTCGTAAAATCAGTCACCAAAAATTGCTGGCCATCAATCATCGAGCGAAGGCAAAAGCAATTGTGAAACAACAACGGCAAATGAACCTTACTTGCCGTGTTCTGTCTGCTTGTTGTTGTTTACACACACACACACTCACACACATGCATATAGATTCAGGTGTAGACACACACACACACACACACACACACACAAATGCCATGACATCATCGTCAGCGTCAACATGCTCGTCGGGTTGACGGGCATTAAATAAATATTGCAAAAGCGCGTACAGGCAAAAAAAAAAAGTTTTTTAAAAATTTATAAACTTGCTTATTCTTGATTGTTGTTGTTGTTGTTTTTTATTTTTATTGTTATTGTGGATGGGCGCACAACGTCAATAGTCAATTGGGTTTTACAGCTATGATGTCGCCTTTGCAACACATGCAACGAATGGAATTTAAATATTTATATAAATTAAATATATATATATATATATATATATATATAAATCATATATAAATATTAAATGCAACACTTTAAGAATTCCATTCACTTAAAATTCTTTGAAAATTTGTTTTAGGAATGTAAACTAAATTTTAACAATATAAATATAACAATGTAAATGAAAATTTAATTAAATTTGTAGAGTGAACTGTTTCAGCTGCCAGAAAACCTGTACTCCATTTTTTTAGGCTGCATCTTGCCCAGCAGACAAATTCTGATCATATTCGAAATTTATCGGAATAGGTATAGGAAAAACAAATCAGCGAAAAATAATTGTTTCCAAAAGACAAACTTTGCTGTATATGTAGCAAGTTTTGGACAAATTAAAAAAAAAAAAAAAAGGATTATGTTTGTCGTTTGACAGCTGATCAGCTGCAAAACCGGTTATAAAAATTGTTACGCAAATTCATAAAAAAAATATATATATATATTAATATATATATATATACAATATAAACTTATCAGTCAATAGCAACTTATTCCCATTATACTGAGAAACATGCAGATTGTAAATAAATTCGAATAGGAAGAAACCATATTTATTTACAGGGTATCAGTGGCTTCGGTGTGTCATTGTCAAGGATTTTGTTAGCTAAAGCTAAAGAATTTGTTAAGTTTGCTGCTGTTGTTATTGTTGTTGTTGTTATTGTTGTTGTTGTTATTGTTGCTGCCAGTTGTCGTCAGCCAGTTAGCCTACTTCGCTGTTAACTGGTTGCCGTTTTAAGTTAGCATATTTGTAGATAAAGCCAGTTGGCGATAGCAGCTGAAGGTTGCTGCCGTTTAAAGGGAAATTCAACAGCAGCAACAACAACAGCAACAGTAGCAGCAACAGTAGCAACAGCAACAGCAACAACAACAGCAGCAGCAGTATTGAAATTTGATTTCAATTGTGTTGTTGCTGTTGTTGTTGTTGCTGCTGCCTCAGCTGCTGTTGCCGTTGGCGTTGGGGCTGTGGCTGTGGCTTTGCCACACTTGCCTGTTGTTGTCGCAAACGCATCGAGGAACGTTGAATTTGTGTGCCCCGTCGCAGAGCGGAGGCGGAGGCGGAGGCGGGCAAATAGGAGGAGGTGCTATGCTGCGGTGTTGTTGTCGCAGATGATTCTTGATGTTGCTGATGTTGCTGCTGAAGTTGTTCGATCGTTGTCGCATTGCCGTTCATATCACAATAATTGTTAATGTTGTTGTTGTTGTTGTTGTTGTTGAAATTGACGGCAAGCTTAAAGTCATTTTCCTTTTCAAACAGCATTTGTTGTTGTTGCTGTTTGCTGCTGTTGTTGTTGTTGTTGCTATTGTTGTTACTATTATTCATGTTTAGATTGTTATTGTCGTTGTTGTTGACGCACAGCACGTGCAATTTTTTTGGAGTTGCTGCTGCAGTTGCTACTGCTGCTGCTGCTGTTCCTGTTGCAATTGTTGCTGTTGTTGTTGTTGGTATGTCAATTGTTAAATGCTGCTCATTGCCAGCAACATCGTTGTCCAGTCTCATTTGCAATGTTGTTAAGACCATTTTATACGATTTGTTAATTGTAATATATATATATATATATATATTGCATTTATATATTTATCTGTTAATTCAATTTTAGCTCAACATTATTGTTATCGCTGCTGATTCGTTTAGAGTCACACAAAAAAAATAAATAAAAATAAAACTGTTTTACTTTTTTGAATGCTAGCCACGCCCAGCACAACAACAACTGTTGTCGACGGCAACTATGCAAATATGACCACGCCCCCAATTTGACAGCTGCAACGTATAAATTTAAATATTATAAACAGCAAAAAGCAACGCTTTGCTGACTCTTTTGCATTTTCTTAACTTGACAAATGCAGTTTAATGCGCATTTAAAATCTGTTTTTTTTTGTCTAAAAACAAAAACAATAAAAAATAAAAAAAGGAAGGAAAACAAAGCGAAAGTTTTTACAAATGACAATAGTTCTGCATTCTGTGATCCAGTCTCCACAGCAATAAGAACAGCAACAACATAAGCAGTCTGCAACTGCAACTGCAACTGCAACAGCAACAATTTTATAAACTTTCCACTGAACGCTCGTGCGATTTACAAGTTTACAAGTTTTATGCATTTATTTATTTTTTTTACATATTTACATATTTATTTTTGTTTTCTTTTCATTCAATTGATGAAGTTCCTGTTGCTGCTGCTGTTGTTCGATTCGTGTTGCAAATGAGAGGCTGACGTTGCCGTTGTTGTTGCTGCATTTTTTATTGACGGTCACAAAATGCACAACAACAAAAAACCAAAAAAAATTCCAAAGTCAAAATAAAATCGAAATAAAAACAAAACAAACAAAAATGTCTGTTTGACTGTTTACTTTAAAAAATTTTTAAATTTTTTTTTCCTTTTTACTTTTGAATTGCAAATTAAGTGTTGTGAGTCAGCAGCAGCAGCAATAAAAAAAAAAAAAAAAAATAAGCAACGACGCATTGTTCACGCAACATTTTCTATTGTTGCATTTTATTATTTTAGTTGCTGCAGCTGCCGTTGCAGTTGCAGTTGCAGTTGCAATAGTTACTGTGATTTCCGTAAATATTCCCAGTATCGCTTAAGCTGTTGTTAAAGCCGCGTTGGCGAGTTGGCTCATAAAATGCATTTAGGCCTTACGCCCATTGGCAATAAATCCAAAAATGTGACATGCCAATTGTGGTTTTTTTTTTTTTTTTGGTTTACGATCTATGTTTGTTTGTTTGTATTTTTTTTTTCCTCTATTTTTTCCTTTTGCAACGAGAGTGGCATTTGGAGCTGCTGCTACTGCGCGCCTAATTTGCCAGTGCAGTGACTCTCAAACTGCAATTCGTTGCAACCAAATGCATGCTAGCGCGCAGAGGGTCACAGGGGCGTGGCACATATTTGTTCACGTTAAATAAATCACACACAGCACACAAGCAACAAAAAAAAAAAAACGAAAACAAAAATGCGATAAAAAAAAATGAAAACTAATTTATTTTATGGCCAACAAAGGTTTTATGTATGCATATATATACAAAATTATATTATATATATATATATAACATATATATATAGTCGTGGTTTATCGCCCACACACATGCACACACACACACAGTCGTTTACACGCACGTTTGCTCCGAAGAGCAGTAGCTGAAAATGCGGCCGATCGCAGAACGCGTAGAAAAACAACTAAAAATGCCAACTGAAAAATCATAACAAATGAGCGGTAAAACGGTCTCACCTCACCTAACCAGACCCCCCCCCCCATCCTCCCACCCCTTCCTTAAACCGACCGGCCACATATCACCACCTCTCTCCCTCTGAGCCCAGCACAACACTCAGTTAGCCGTTCAACTGCTCAGCGAGCGAATGAGTAAAATGTAAACTGAGCGGAGTGTGTGCGTATTTTTGAGTGTGTGTGTGTGTGCGAGTGTGTGTGACTGCTTCGAGTGGATTATTTGAGTCAATGTGTGCTTGTGTAAGCCAAGTTAGCAGCCGTCGCTGTTGTCGTTGTCATCGCAGCAAAAGTAGCAGCAAAAAAACCAACAAAAATAACTCGAAATGTGTTAAACAAAATACGATGACTGTTGCCGGTGTAACTACACTGCGAAAAAAGATAGGCCTTTACAAAATTAACCAAAAATTTCCCGTGAAATTTCTAAAAAGTAGAAAAAATTTTCCCTAAATCGATAATAATCGAAATATTTTTTATTATTGTAAAGTAAAATTCTACAAAGTAGTAATGCAAATCTTCTTCGAAAACAATTTCTTTTTAAGCTTCTTTTTTCCCAGTGTACACACACGCACACACACAAGTTGCTGTCATCTTGGCCAAGTGACTCAAAACCAACTAAAAGCAAAAACCGTAAAAAAAAATGGTTTTTACTAATTTGCGTATTTGCTGGCAAAAAATGTACTTTACAAAATCAACAACAACAACAACAACAACAACAATAGCAACAGCAACAGCAACGGAAACGACTTACAGCCAACAATTGGTCAATAATAAATAGAATACGCATCAACAATCAGCGCTAAATACTTTTGTTTTATTGCTATTAATTTCCGGTCGTAAAGTAAAAAAGAAACAAAAAAAAAAAACAAAATTCAATTCACTAAGAATCGAATGCCCGAGTCAAAGATACCCTGTAAACTGGATGTAACTAACAATTTTGAATTGTATGTCTCCAATACGCGCTAAATCTGATCGAGTATATATATTTATATATATATATATATATATATATATATATGGCTAAAATGAAATGCAGCTAATAATTCCCATTCAAATTTAACTGCAGTTCTAAACTAGTTATTAGTACTATTAATAGTACTAAACAAGTTAAAAGATTAATTAAATTGAGTTTTAAGAACTATAACTATTGATTATTATTAATCTTATTATTAATATTATTGATAAGGGCAAAAACAAATTAGAGTTGAATTGAAATAGCTTTTTTTCTCTACAGTTTGAGCTGCTCGTTCTTCGAGCTAAGCTGTATAATTAATTATACATTTCGTGATTATGATTAAATAGCTATTAATATTGTTCATATAAACACACACATGCATACACACACACACATACATACACACACACACATACATACACACACATACACACTCACACACGCACACACACAAAGAGATTGCATTTATTTATTTAGTGCATTAAACGATTTGATTTTTTCTCAACGCATTTTAATGCACATTTCTGCATTTGTTGTTTGTTATCTGGCAGCCAAAGAATATTTAACTCAATTGAATTTTTTTTGGTTAACCACATTTACACAAATAATAATTAGAAGTGCTGCTCACGCATAAAATTGTTGAGTAACTTTTCATGTTGGCTTTTCCCTATTTCCTATTTTCTATTTTCTATTACCTATTTCCCATTCCATTGCGTTCTGTTGTAGTTATTGCATTTGCTTTACCGTAAAAGTTTCGTTGCTTTAATTTGGAAATTAACGGTGTAGTTTGATGTAAACTGGTCAAAAGAATA
The DNA here is from genome assembly GCA_035042125.1 of Drosophila longiperda. Lineage (NCBI taxonomy): Eukaryota > Metazoa > Arthropoda > Insecta > Diptera > Drosophilidae > Drosophila > Drosophila longiperda. The sequence goes on from JAWNLV010000120.1 coordinate 1,973,367, forward strand.
ACAACAACAACAGAAAAAACTAAAAGCCAAACCAACACATGAAAAGACGAACCGGAAACGTTGCCATAGCCGCCGTCGTCCATTGTCGATTGTCGCACAGCAAACAAAGCTGATATCAAATGGGAAGAGGGGGCGCGGGGGCGGTTGCGGGGGCGTTCCGAAACGGGCGCTGATTTGATAGGCAAGGGCAGAGAGCTCCTGCTACCAGCTGCCGGCCAACTGCCAACTGACAACTGCCAACTGCTAACAAGCTGGCTGCTTTCTGCCTGCTGCCTGCTTTAATGCATGCCAAAATGACGAGATGCACTCAACTGTGACATGATATTCAAATTAAGGGACAACGAATAATGCCCTCATCTGTGTGCATCTTGAAACTGTTGCACAAGCTCAATAATAAGATATTCAATTAAAAAATATTTAATGTATCTGAAGAGTATGTTTAATTCAATTAATTCTTCGTCACTTTAAACACGAAAACATAACTTGTCACTCAATTTTTGTATAAAGGCAAAGTACGCACACTTTGACAATCACACATTGCAGTTGAACAGTCATCAGCAATGAGGGTTTTTTTTTTGTATAGCCTAACAGCAGGCGCAAGGCTAAATTTCGAGTTCGAATTTCAAAGAAAGAGATTGAATATTGTACAACACCCACCTGATATTTCTTAATGCTGTCCAATTGCTCGAGTGTTGGCTCCACAACTTGCGCTATTTGTTGCTGTTGTAGTTGCATTTGTTGTTGTTGTTGTTGGTGTTGCTGATTGCCATTGGCGGGCACTCGTCGGTCGGGCAACTGAGGTGCGGGGGCGCAGCTAATGAGACGACCATCCTTCTCAATGCGCAGATGATCACGAGGCGGCGGCAAAGGCTTAGAGTTTCCATTAAGCTGCGAGTGAAAGAGCGACAGATAAAGAGTTGGGGAAGAGAAAATGGTGAGAATAGTTCGAGAGAACGATTAATTAGGATTTTCGTTTTAGTTTACGTGTGTATGTGTGTGTGTGTGTGTGTGAGTGCGAGTGCTTGTCTGTGTATATGTTTGGGCATGTGTGTGTATGTGTGTGTGTGTGCGCGCGTGTGTATGTGAGTTATGCACATGTTTTTAATGTTGTTGTTGCTGCTGCGGCTGCGGCTGCGGCTGCTGTTGCTTTTATTTTTTTTTTTTTTCGATTGTGCTGCTTTAATTGATACGCTTGGTTTGCGGTCCTCTTTCTCTTCGTGTTTGTGCAAAGTGCAAGGCAAATGCAGATAACCCTTTGATTAATGTAAGCATTGTCAATATTTGCTTTATTTGTTGTATTCTTTGGTTTGTTGTGTGTGCTTTATTTGTGCCTTTCTCAAATAAGAACATATCTTTTTTGGCAACCCCAGCGCTAAATTGATGGACAACCATTTTGAAACAAATTACTCAAGGTTTTTGTCTCTATTTCTCTATTTTTGTTATTGTTGTTGTTGTTGAAGAACACACACACACACAGACAGACGTACAGACACACTACTATCTATATTTATAAATAAATATATATATACATATATATATATATATATATGTATGCACAAAGGGAGCTTGATGGGCGTGGTCGGGGCAGAGCTTAGGATTATGTTGGTAACGAGGCCAAAACACTAAAACACTACAAGCGCCGCAGTTGAGGGAATTGGGCCAACGTTCGCTAACAACACATGCCAGCCGCAGCAGCAGCAGCAGCAGCGTGGCCAAGTGGCCGTTGGGGTATTGGTGGCGTCTGTTGAGAGTGGGGCGGGTTGCATCTACTACCCGGAAAGGAATTAAATCGAAAAGCCGTAAAACATTGGAAATGGCAGACAATGAAAATAGGGAAAAAGCTTATATAATTAAAAACAAAAGAAAAGTAAATAAATAAACAAAAGTTCTGATAAACAACAACAAATTATGGCTTCAAGCAGACTAAGCAAAAATTAAATGTTCTTTTCATTAAATGATTTAAATGATTAAATAGCGCTAAAGTTCTGATAAGCAACAAACAAATTATATCTTTAAGCAGACTAAACAAAAGTTTTGAGAATGATTTTAATTTTTCGCTTAATTAATTAGCATAAATATTTGAACTCAATCTAAGCATAAAATTTGATAATCAAATTTATTTGAAGTTTTTTTCTTCTATAAAATAATGTCAATAATTCGTCAATGTTTATGTACAGTTACAGCTAATGGGAAGCTTGACTAAAAATGCCTATTTTGGTACTGGAGTCAGTGACTCTGAAACTGCGAGCGACTCTCAAACTATACTAGTTAAACAGTATACAAAATATTACTGAACCCGTTCGCAAATTGCAATTTAAATTGGAATTTAAATTGAAATTTAATTTGATAAATTTAGACATGTTAGTAATAGTTGTAAATTTCCAATATAAAAGGCTTTTTGTTTAAGTTTTAGTAGTATTTTCAGCGTAACAAATCGTATCATAATAAATATCTAGCAAATATAATATACAAATATATATATACAAAAATATACTATATAAATTGAGTTTGCTGTTGGACCTCATCTACCTGTCACAGTTAGTTACAAAAAAAAATAAAGAAAAGAAGGGAAAATCTAAAACAACTTGTGGAAATTGCAGCGATAAAAACGTGTCTGTTGCTGTTGCTGACAGTTTGAGATGCTGAGATGAAATGCAAATTGCTGCCGATTTGTGTCATAAAGTGGCAACAAAAGACACGACAAAGGAAGTCAGACAGTGAGACAGAGGGGGTGAGTGGGAGAAGGAGATAGAGTAGAAAGGGGGTCGGGCATAAACTGGCTAATCGAGTGTGCTGTGAGGAATGTCACTTGCAAGTGGGTCGCGATTACATGGGGCATTCTGTGGCATGCTGCATGTTGCATGTGGCTTGTGACATGTGGCATGTGGCATGTGGCATATGGCTATTAGCATGATGGGTGGGCCGGCAAGTTTTACTTTGCCTGCAGCGCTGCGGTTGACGCGTTACGTGGTCAAAACTTAAGCTAGGACAGAGCACAGAAAGGCACTTATATAAATTAAATATGCAAAGAGCTGCACATAGAGAAAGCCACATCGAGAGAGAGAGAGAGAGAGAGAGAGAGTGCGAGTGAGAGTTGCTTTGAGGAAATTGAAATTGAATAGCAAAGTTTTACAATATACGAAAATAGTTGAAAAGCAATAAGCTTTTTTTTTTTAATAGCTTTTTTTTTGTGATTTTGTTTTGTATACCTCATCAGCAATAGTTGTGGCAGCTGCAACAGGCACAACAGCAGCAGCCGAGTTGATCGACGAGAGTGTCGTGTGTGCAGTCGACGCATTCGAGGAGCTGGCATTGGAAAGCAGCGAACCACGTGAACAGAGATGCGCCGGCGGCGGATAACGTGGCGTCGTCTTAACCATTTCAATAAAACTATCGGGCACATCGACCGGCAGCTCGCGATGTTTGCCAGGCGGCGGTGGCAGTGACAGTGACAGTGGCAGTGGCAACAGTTGACTGCTGGGCTCATAGCCTGGTGGCGCCAAACTTAGATCATCTGGCAATGTGGAGCTGCTCGTTGTGGATGCAGCGCTGGCAATGTTGCTGCTGTTGTTGCTGCTGCTGTTGTTGCTGCTGTTGTTGCTGCTGCTGTTGCTGCTGCTGCGTGTGCTAGTCAATGAATTGTTGTTGCTGTTGCTGCTTGCACTCAATTTGTTGTTGTTGTTTTGGTTGTTGTTGTTGTTGCTGTGTGTGGCAGCTGTGCTGCTACTGCTGTTGCCGCTGCCGTTGCTAGTCGTTTGCTGCTGCTGCTGTTGCTGTTGCAAGTGACGATAGGCAATGGTTTCAAATGATTCAAGCGCCTCTTTGCTGAGCATCTCGTCGAAAGCGCTCGACGATGGCGAACTGGCGCCCTTCCGATAAATTCCATCAACCACCGACAACAATTCATCGGCCATGTTATTGTTGCCATTGCCATTGCCATTGCCATTGCCATTGTGTTTGTTGTTGCTGTTGGGCAGTTGCTGTTGCTGTTGTGCGCCTGTTAATGTTGCTGCTGTCGGGTTGATTGCTGCTGTTGCCATTGCTGTTGCTGCTGCTGCTGTTGTTGCTACTGTCAGCTGCTGCTGCTGCTGCTGCTGCTGCTGTTGTTGTTGCTGCTGTTGTTGCTGCTGTTGTTGTTGTTGTTCCGTTTGTAGATCGTTTTCATAGTTTTCGATTTGTTCCAATTTGAATTGATGTTTTTGATTGTACAAATTTTGTGTGGCCACATCGAGTGCAATTGTTGTTGTTGTTGTTGTTGTTTTTGATGAGTGTTGTTGATGATGATGTTGTTGATGTTGTTGTTGTTGTTGTTGTTCATGTTGATATGAAGAATGATATGCAACAATTAACAATTTGTTAGCATGATCATTGTTAGTTTTAGTTGTGTTCTTGGTGATGGTTTTGGTTTTGGTGTTGGTGTTGGTTGTGATTGCTGTATGTTTGGTGTTGTGTTTCTGTGTTTTAGTGGTTGTGGTTGTTGTTGTTGGTTGGTTGGTTGGTTGGTTGGTTGGTGGTGCGTGTGTGAGCAATGTGGTGCAGTGGTGAAAAGAGAATGCATGAAATGAGTGAGTTGAGTGTGAATGGTTTGGAATTGGCAAGCGTTTTTTATTTTTGTGTGAATTTTGTTATTGTTTTTGTTAGCGTTTATTAATTTGTTGTAAGCGTGTGTGTGAGTGTGTGTGGTACTGGTAGTTGGGGTTGGAGAAGTGGGTTTTGTTGCATATAGCTATGTGATTTGCTTACCTGTGGTGGACGGGGTGGCGGATATCTTGGTGGCGTCTTGTTGCGTGCTATAAACGTATCCGGACAGTCGACGGCCATCTCGCGATGTGGACCTGTGTGGATAATATGTGGAATATATATATATATATAAATTGCAGTTAAGAACATAAGATGTTTAGGCTTACCGTTATCTTGATTGACCGACAGCATGGTCAGCATTTCCTGATCAATCTCCCTAATATCAGCTGAATGCGTGCGATAATGTTGCTGCTGTTGCTGTTGCTGGTGCGGATGTTGCTGCTGCTGCTGCTGCTGATGATGCAAATGATGATGCTGACCGCTTATGTAATCATCCGGCAGACATGGCTTCAAATCATCGCCATCAATGACCACAATACTCGAGCCAGATCGCCGACGTGGCCTACAAAACATATTCAAGAGCAGAAAAGAAAATACAGTTTAGTTAATTGGCATATTCATCACATAGCTATATAGATATATATATATAATTGAATGTCTGATTACGGTATTTGATTTAAAAAAATATAATTCTTTATTCATCAAAACACGTCTGTTCAGTTTGGTGTACAAAATATAACTCTGCTTATGCTACTGGTTTAATCAATAATGAAACCTCGCATTTGCGTCTTATTTCATTATTTACAGTTAGGTAAAATTTCTTAGAATATACAGTTAGGTTTGATTGCTTATGCTGAGGCGCTGGCGCCGTCGCAGTTAGTGCGGACATGAGAGATCTGCATGATGTTATAGTTAGGTAAAATTATTTATGCTAGAGATCTGCATGATGTTACAGTTAATATACAGTTAGGTCTAATTGCTTATGCTGATAATGAATAAGGGATCTGCGCGTGGCGCCGGCGTTGTCGCCGTGATTGTGGATATGTAACTATATATATATATTTTTTTTTATTTTAAATGCTTATTTTATTAATACTTATTTAAGAGTCCTTTTCAACTGAATTATTCATATAGGTAACATTTTAACAACTACTTAATGCTATATATTCATAGTTACATCTGTTATCTGAGTCTGTTTCCCCCCCCCCCCCACCTCATTTCAATACAAATAACATCTTGAAATATATATATATATCTATATAACGATATAGTTTATTTTCGTTGGTTAGAAAAGAGTTCCTACTTTTGATATGTTTATTTACTGGATAAGCAGGATGACTCTGACTAATTTTCAAATTGCCCACATCTTAATTTGACTAAAAAACTGACTGATTATATATATATATATATATATTAATATATATTTATCTGTCACCTGTCAAGAATTTTGTTAAACCTTCGTAACCTTGCAGCACAAAAAAAGATTGCTTATATTAGAAACTAGGCTGAAATATTAGTGGCAAACAAAAAATACGAATTTATATTCACAGTCAAATCAATTTGGCTAAAATCACTTTTAATATTAAGAATTGGTTATAGAATATATTAAATGGAAAGCCACGTAAACAATTTGTTAAAAAGTTAAGCGATAAATATTCAATTTGCTTGAATGCGATTTTTCAACTATTTACTCAGCCAACAGGTGCCACAGGCTGCCTCTTTTTTGTTGCATCCACAATATGTTGTATATATATATATAAATTAGCAATTGAAAGGGTACTGAACTGATTACTAAATGCAATCAGTTTCTGTGTTGCGTTAAATCAACTAAAAAGTCACAGAAAATTGTGCAGCTAAATTTGTTGCATATTGTGTGAGTGCCTTGTTTGCCTTGTGTGCCTCGTGTCCAAGTTGCAACTTGACTGCTTGACTGCTTGCTGGTTTGTTTATTTCCTTGGGGAGACGGGCGCGAGGCAAACCCAAAAATCTCGATTTTTAGCGTCAGTCAAACCCACACGCTATATATAAATATATATATATATATATATATATATATATATATAATATATATAATATGTATGTGTGTGCTTTTTAAATGCCCGATAGCAGCGCAGCAGGTCCAATTCCCCAAAGTGAATCCCGTTGAGTGGCATACAGATACATTTGTATCCTTGAGATACTTGACTCGTATTGGTGGCACCACCTGGACGTTATTGCATCGCTTGTACTTATTTCATTACATTTTCATGCTACATTGACAGTTTGTTGGCAGCACTTTTGCACAGAGCTTGCTACAAAATCAACTCAGGTGCATTTACAGTTCGTGCAACACTATTTCTGTCTGTCTGTCTGTCTGTCTGTCTGTCTGTCTGTCTGTCTGTCTGTCTGTCTTTCTGTCTGTCTTTCTGTCTGCCTGTCTTTCTGTCTCTCTGGCTTTCTGTCTGTGCGTTGATTTGACACACAAGTTGCTACAAATTTGTCAAGAGTGTGGCACGATTGATTGCACACCTTATTGCAAAAGTTCTCAAGTGTTCACAGTGTAGCAAGCATTCCGTTGCACAATTTATCAGCAATTCATTTTTCGAGCGACGAAATTTCAACTTTCATTTTATTTACCCTTTGAAAATGTGTGAAAAACATTGAAAACTGTACAAAAAGGATATAAAAACTTTTGCTAACTTTTTCTTATCAATTTTAACCATTTTTAACAAACGAAACATCTTCGAACATATATATATATATATATATATGCATATATATATTCATTATCAACATTAACAGACTGAATAAAAAAGTTGAGTTCAAAAATCTAAAGATACAACTATTAATTAACTATAATAATCTGTCAATTAAGTTTTAAACATAACTTGACAAATTCGCAGAAAAAACAATCAAACTGAACCTGAAAAACTTGCGCTGCAATCAAAATCGGAAATCTACAAATTATTTCTTAAAATCAAACAATGAAATTAATAAAATTAGAATCGACAGTCCCAAAAAAAAGTTGATGCTTTGTGAAATCCTGAGATGTTAATGGTTTATAATAATAAAGTTAGACAGGTTAATATAATAATTATATTTTATTATTATATAGATCTGCCCCCATCATCAAGCCCCGCTTCTCCACGCATGCTAGAATCCTTGAAGAACATAAAATGATTTCCTAGGATGTTGCATCTTTTCCTAGTTAAGGCGACACAAACTGACAGGATGTGCAATAAGGATTCCTTCTATTATATGCTATAAATACCTAATTTAGTTAGCTTTCTTCTTAGATCATTTCATGTCGCAATAGAAAGCAATTAATTCGAAATATATTTTAAATATTTATATTATAATAAGAAAAAACTCTGAAATTACTTTCTGAATACTAAGGTTAGTCAATATTCACATCAAAAGTATGGCAAATTTCTAAAAAAAAAATTTAATGCTAATTCTTTTTTTTTTCCAAGTTTTGAAGTTTTGGTTTAGGGCATCTTCAAGTCGAGATAGTTTAATTTTTCTTATATTTAAAGTATTTAAATACAATTCTATCGATTAAATTTATCAATTTTTTATCAGAGAAATATATTTTATTTTATTTAAAGTAAAATTTAATTTAATATTAAAATTAAAAAAATGTATGAAATATTTATAGGGATAATTAAATGCAAAATAATTAAAAAAATTTGTGGCAGCAATTGGGGAAAACACGATCCAAAAAAAGGTATTCACAAAATGGGACGAAATGAAAGAATGGAAATCATTGCAGAGCACTCGAAATGGTTTATGGCAAGAGCAACCGGTTAAGAGGAAGTTGGTAGAAGCGAAAAGGCTTAGCAATCAAATTTGAGTTGCAATGTGCAGCTTTGGTTTGCGTCACAGTGTTGTTGTTTGGTTTTGCATTCACTGCATTTTCGCTTTGGGGCAACAATTTGTGCGACTTTTGGCTTAAAGGTTTAGAATGGGTCGCTAATTGCGTGATTGCAACGTGAGCTCAGTGCGAATATTGTTGGATAGTGGAGATATAGGTGTGTGTGTGTGTGTGTGTGTGTGTATTTGTGTGTGTGTGTGTGGGTCAGGTCACGGCAAAAGCAATTTCAGTTTCAGCAGGCATATCAAAGTGTAGCTGCGGGAGAACAGTAGGTGGCAAGGGGGTTGAGTGGGTTTGGGTGGGTTGGATGGGTTTGGGTGGGTGAAGTGTAACGCAACTCCAAATCCGCTCTCCAATTCGGCCCCCAAGTGGACGCACGTCATCAACGTGGCCAGCAGGCTGTCAAAGCTGGACTATATTTATCAAAAGCGAGAGAGAGAGAGAAAAAGAGAGAGAGAGAGATGGAGAGAGCAAGCGAGATGAGACGAGAGAAAGTGCATTAAAAATGAAAAGCGATTTTGTGGAGAAGCTAATGCCCAGGACAATTTAATTTGCGTAGCAGCAATGAAAATATGAATAGCGACGACAAAGGACACAAGGACGTGGCATGCAACGTGCGGCATGTTTCGTGAGGCATGAGCATAAAATGAGGACAGCGCAAATGAGTTGAGCGTCAAGCAGAAAGCAAAATGCTAAACGAATTAAAATGCCTTTGGCGCCAGAAATGAGAACTGAGAACTGAGAACAGAGAAAACATTGAACAGCCAACTGAAATATGAGAATTTAACGAGCAACAAAAAAAAAACACACACACACACACACACACACACACACACACACACACACATACACGCCCACACAGAGAACCTTCAACGGCAAACGTTGCAATCACGACTAACAAGGATAACCACAACAAAGAGCGCTAAACCACAGCTGGCAAGGATCAAATGAGTGCCTCTAACCCCCCCCCCCCCCTTTAATACCAACCCCAACCCCAGCCCCAACCACCCTCCCACCCACCACTTTGAATGCAACAGCTGCTGTTGACTGGCGCGCGATTAACTCGACAACACTTCAATTATATAAAAAATAGAAGCTGAAAAAAAAATTGCATAAAAGTAGCAGCGAAATGGCTACAAATCAAAGGGATTACGTAACTGATTTAAACAAAGAAAGTCCAATTAGCACTATATACTATATATATATATGTATATAGTATATATATACGTATTTGTGTATGCGTCGTCGTCTCAGCAAGCATATTTCTCAAAACAAAATCTCTAAAAAATATTAAAGAAACCAACGAAAAAAACACTTTTTTATTGGAATGATGGATTTGGGGTAGAACTTCCTTTGATTTATCAACTTCAAGTTCTTTTATCGAGAAAATATTTGTAAAAATAAAGAAGAAGAATTTTCTGCCTATTTCGACTTGTTCAAATTTATAGAAGAAATTAAAATGGCAGATTTAAAAAAAAAAACAGAATTTATTACTGAACACATTTTATAATTTAAATATATTTAAAGTATGTTTTTCAATCGTTTTAATAATTATATTATATATATATTATATTATTTTTATATTATAATTTTATATATTATTTTATAATATTCAGTTAATTGCTGTAAGACACATTCTCGCTATCGATTGGAAGTTATCTAAAAAGTATCCACTCTGTTAGATATTCATTCCTGATAGATATTCATTCCTGATAGATAATTATTCCTCTAACCATTAATAGTTCTCCACTAGGAGATATTAACTGCGAGTTATCCGCTGGTATCATAAATATTTCAAGTCTCAAATCTGTCTAAAATGGCTGCTCAACACTATTGAATCTGAGTTTGAAGTATTTCTTAAAAGACCGATGGTCCTCATCAATGGGTAGCTAAGCAAAAGAGCATAACAATGGCAAGAAAGGAATCAGAGACACTGCATCCAAATCTGTTCATGGATTTGTGCTTTAAAATGAGCAAAAATTTGTATGAAAAGTGTTGAAGGCATTCAACAAAAAAAAAACAAATACAAATTGGGAACAGGGGAAAGGGGAAATGGGGAATGCAGGGCTAGGGGAGATGCGAGTGAGCTACAAAATGGGGTCACGAGTGTATTTTGGAGGGTGACAATCAAGCCATAACATATTTATATATATATATAAATATGTATATGTATATATGTATATATGTATGTATATATGTTTGTATATATGTATATAAAATATATGTTTTAGATGAATAAATGTTCTGGTCAACAGTCCGATGCGATTGTTCATATTATAAAGTGGCAGCCACACACACACACACACACACCCCGCACACATAACACACACACACACACAAACACACACACACACACACATTGTACCGTTGTTGGCATTGTTCAGTTGCGGCTTGCTAATTGTTGGCAGCATTCAATAAGCTCTCTGTGGCTCTGTCTATGTCTGCGACCTGCAACACATTTAGAGAGAGACAGAGAGTGGGGTCGTGTGTGTGTGTGTGTGTGTGTGTGTATGTGTGTGTGTGTGTGTGTGTGTGTGTGTGTATGAATGATGATACTTGATGCATGAAGAGCATACGAGCTGGGTTAAATTAACAGCATTGCACCTGTAACTGTAACGACTATATGTAGAAAAATGTGTGTGTGGCAGCAACTATTCATCCTGCAACAAGTGGCACACAAGTGCAGTCGCATGTACAGCATGTGGCTATCAAACCGGAAGAGGCTTATTTGCGGAGCGCGGAAGTCATTGCCGCCATTGTGCTGCCAGGCAATTGTTGCTGCCTTTGAGGCGAGTCGACTCTATTCGAGTCGAATCGAGTCGAGTCAGTGAGTCATTGGGGCAGAGCGACAGTGAGAGACAGAGAGAGAGAGAGAGGGATAGTGACGTAGGGGTAGGGGTAAACAGACCGACCGGCCACAAGCGCAGCAGATAAAAGCCAACGTTAGCTAACCCAACAACCAAGTTCCGACAAATGCACTTAAAGAAAATTAAATAAATCACTTCAAATTTTATAATATAATAATAAATAACAAAAGTTAGCGAAATTTTTAATTTAATTTAATTGAACTTTTTTTTTTTAATTTATTGTGATCTAATGTTAAGTTAATTTCATTAAATATTTGCTTTGAATTATATTGTGATTTCAACTAGTTTATATATATATATATATATATATATATATCATATATAAAAAAGTATTTAAAAAAATATATAAAAATAAAATTAAATTAAATTCGTAGAAATTTCATATTTTTTTCTCTTTAATTTAATATATTTTTTAGCTTTGTATTTGTATTTTCACTTGTTTTAGTTGTAGTTTTATGTTATAAACAAAGCTGCTCGGTTTTTTTTTTGCATGTACTCAGTCAGGTAGCGTAGAGAATAGACAAAGGCAGCTGGCTAATTGGTTGAGACACACCCTCGATTACTGTTGCCACGGGACTGCAACTGTGGCAACTGTGGCAACTGCAGCAGAGACACCCACAATAATTTCAAGCTAAAACAAAATGAACTCCAATAATTATCAATTGTGGCAACAATTCAGTGTTTAAATAGTTTGCTGGAGTTGTGGATAACCGTTTGGCGCAGCAAGAGTTGCCACAGATGCAGTTGCTCCGATTGGACTCCACAGAATGCCAAAGAAATGTCAAGAAAATAAATAAATCAAAATGTGTAAATTTGATTTTGACAAAATTCAATTTTATTTATTTAAATGCAATTTTATCTTTGCAAAGAAAAATGTATATAATTATTTTTTTTTGTTCGATAAAGCCAAAAGTTAATTACAACAATCGACAAATCTCTGGATAAAATTGGCCTTGAACAACTTGAGTAGATATGAATGAACCGTTGGATGAGTACACATTGCAGGTATTCAACCCCCCCCCCCCCCCTCCTTCATTCTTACCATTTGTGCTCAGCATAATCAGATTGCAATTTGAAGTTTGCTGGCCAACTGAATGCCAAGGCAATTCAATTTAATGGTCCTCTTCACAAATGGCGCTCGATTGAACATCCAATTGATAGTGACGCAGTCCAATCACCCACTTTACCTCCCCTACCCCCAAGTTGCTACCCCGCTGTCCGCTCACTGTTGTCTGTTGCAACGAGAAAGCTTTCTAGAAGCCATCTTCCACACACCAATAAAATGACAAATTTATTGAGAATTAATTAAATGTTAAATACACCTGAGAGTGCTTGGTGCTGTGGCATGTCAGAGATGCAACAACAACAGCAACAACAACAACAACAACACCTGCAACACCTACTCGAATTACTCGCGGGCATTCTTCTTGCATTTGAAATTGCACAAATGTTTTTTGTTTGCATTTTTTATACCCTGAACCCATTAAAAATGGTTAAAAGGGGTATATTGATTTTGTGGAAATGTATGTAACAGGCAGAAGGAAACATCTCCGATATATCCCTATTAACTATATATATATATTATTGATCAGTTTCAACAGCCGAGTCAACATAGCCATGTCCGACTATCCGTCTGTCCTTCTGTCTAAATGAAGAAAGGTTTTTGTATATCCGACTCAGATCAAGTTTGCTTTATGTTATCGATAACTACCTCCATTTCTCGATTAACGATATATTTCCATTTCCGTTAGCAACAACTTTTAAAGTCCGAATTTTCCAATTAATACAAAATATATATTGCATTTGCATATTATGAACCAATTCAATTTTATCAACATCTGATAAGATACACCCAAGTAATGGTCAAAAATATATATTCTCGTATTGATTTCATTAAATATGTTTTTGTGTGTATTCTGCATAACTCCGATGATATCTACGATTGTGATTCGTAGCCAACCAGTTAGGGCCTATAAGAAATGAGTTGGTCTATTTACATTTGGGAGCGCAGCTTTTTAAAGAAAAATGTGGCAATAAAGTTGAAATATATATTTCACAACTGAGTTTTGGGGGTATATCGTAGTCGAGCTCACTCAACTACAGCATTCTTAGTTGGTTTTTTTTTTTTTTTTTTTGAAGTGGTTTCTGGTGTCTTGGCATTTCTCGGTAATCTCTTGGCGAAATGAATGCTTCACTCGCTGCGCTCGCCTGACTCACTCACTGCTCGATATTAAGCGAGTGGGCGTGGCCAGATTTGAGAAACACACTTTGGCCAACCACAGAAAGGAAACAGCAATGAAAGCACTGTTGAATCCGCTTGCCAATTGAAATGTGGTTCTATTGATTGCTAAACAGCCCCCAAGGGTGCATCAATTCTTGGAAAGAGATAAACATGTGTGTGAAGATGCTTGTGGCATGCCACGTGCCATGTGTGTTATTCATGTTATCTATTTATAACTGTACTAGATATATGTATATATACATATTGACTTTAAATAGATGTAATTGAAAGTGCATCCATTTATCAAATAATTGATAAAATAATTGTTATTTTTTATTATCAATAGACGCATACAAAAACACAATAATTTTGTTTATTCCATTAAATTTTGTTGAGCAGTGTGTTAAGCATGACAGGAGACGCCTCCTTTAAAATATGATTTATATATTCTGGATCAATATTACTAGCCTCAAAATAGCCATAAGCAACGACTACACAAATCTTAAATATTCAGCTAACAATTAGTTCTGAAAACATCTAAATAAAACGTAGAAAATAACATAGCAAAATGTTAAGTTTATTCCATTAAATACTTTGCTTGAATTATAAACTGATTTAAAGTAGCTTATAAAAAAAAAGTAATACTTTGAATATGTTTTGTATATAAACATAAAACTTTTCTTATTTATTAAATTTAAAAAGCAAATTTTGTTTTTTACTTTAATCTACTTTACAGCTCTGACTATTAATTTAGATTTTTTTTTTCTAATTGCTTCTCTTTGGAAGAACTGAAATTGACAACATTTCTATCTGATTGAAGGTTAAACCTGTTTTAATTTCATTGCGCTTCAATCATGATTGAAGTCACACACACATATCACGTATGTGTGGTAAATATTTCTATCGACTTTGAGGGTCACCTTTGTGCGTCGGCTCCTGTCTCGGTTTTGGTATCGGTTACGCTAATGGCTCTGGTCGAGTGATCTATGGGCGGCTGCAACCAAAGTTGCCAGATAGTCGTGCAACATTTGTGGGCAAAACTACACCTTTCCGACTATTGCCATCTCTTTCTGTTTTTACTCCTGCTGCAGTTGGAAAATTCAATGAAAATCATTCATGCACTGTAATGGAATTGCTTGTGGCATGTGGCATGTGGCAGTATTTTCACTCTTGGCATCCTTCTTCTTACTGCTGTGCTGTGTGTTTAGCAATCTATTTGTTTTCCATTTATGTAAAATGGAATGCGATAATTGCGTTGCTCATATAATAATATATATATAATAATATATATATATATATATATTTATATATATGTGTGCATATATATTTGTTGCTGGTGGCTCCTATTTTGGTATGTGCGAGTGCACTTCATTTGGCGTACGTAATGTCAGATTGTGTTTGTATTTTGCTGTCATTGTCGTGTTATGCATACGAAATGGGGCAAGTATCTAGCAGATACAATGATTATGATTTGCCATGACTGAGTTATGCATGCATGTGTGTTATGCACATCATTTGCATACAAACACACACTCACACACACACACACAGTTATAACAATACAAGTCCTGATTAGATACAGTTAGATTAACTTAAGTAAGTATCTGCTACTTATGTGTCATCTGCAGCAGCACAAGAATATAAATAAACTAAGTTCAAAAGCAATATACAACTAAGAGAGAGAGAAAGAAAGAGAGTGAGAGAGGGGGGAAGGGGGAGAGAGTTCTTAGTTTCACTCACCATTGCTTTAGAATGCGCATTTTGTTGTTGTTCTCGTTGACGTTGTTGTTGTAATGATTTGTTTATTTTGTTGCTTGTTTTGTTTTCTGTTATCCTGCACTTGGACACATTTCAGCTATAATATTTTCGGTCTAAATGCCCTGCTTACCACAAACACACAAAAAAAAAACCAAATTAAAATCAATAAATAAAACACATTGTGGCAACAGCAACAAGGAAAATTCCAAAAAAAAAAAATTCTGCGCTTGCGCAGCGCACTCGTTTTCCAGGGGGAAAATTAATAAAACGCTGCCGATAACGAATGCATTCATTTCTTGTTGTTGCTGTTGTTGTTGGTATTTATTGAGCAAGGTATTAATTACGACAGCAACATCAACAACGGGCTGTAAAAAGTTGCTTGACCAATTTCTCAGCACTTTCGAAAGAAATTTTCGCTGCTGTCGCTGGCTGCTTTTATGGTTGCAACAAAAACAATTGCTGCAGTAGCCATTGACGTTGCATGTTGACCACACACACACTCACACATGCTAAGACATTGCATAGTTTTTGCGACTTTTGTTTTTCACTTGCACAAACATTTTCAATTCCAACAAAAGCCACAACAGCTGCGATCTGGCAACGCTGCTTACAGTGAATGCAACTGGTGAAAAAAGGCAACGCAACTGCAAAGAAAATTACTTGGAAAAAAAAAATAGCGAGAAAAACTGTAGATGTGTGGAGAGAGAGAGCAGGAGAAGAGTGATTTGTTTCCTTGTTGTTGTTGTTGATTTAAAGATTAATTATCATTTAATAGGTTCTTTGCAGCACACACACACACACATTAGCAAACATTGTTGTTGTCAATTGATCAGCAGTTAACGGTTAACCAACGTTGTTGCTACTGCTGTTGCAATTGAATTTGCAAAAAAAAAACAAAAAAAATGCAAACATTAATCACTGTTATTAATTATTTGTCATTGTGAATTTTGCCGGTCTGCTTACAGTTACACATTTGTTGTTGTTTTTGTTATTATTATTATTGTTTTGTTGCTTTCAACTGATACGAGACGCGACAACAGAAAACGGTTTTAGCTGTCTCTGCGCACAAAGTTAGCCATAGACTGAAAACACTAAAAACCTGTGAGCTGAGCGCCGCCAACATAATACGAAAAACGCTGGCTCAAAAGCGTCACTACCAGCGATTTTGCTGCACAAGAGAACAGAGACGCCTAAGAGAGCGAGAGCGAGAGAGAGTTGTTGTTGTTGTTGTTATTGTCGTACCTGTCGGCAGCGCAGCGCAAGTGCAGCACACTCAAGCGAAGCACTCAAAACGAACAAGTTTTCTGGTTTTCTGTTTTCTTTTTTGTATTAAAGGATATACACATATGTATTTACATAAATAGCACACACACCTGTGTACATACATAAGAGGCAGACAAACAATGGGTTTGGCAAATTGCGCTAGGCGTAGTAGCTTGAAGAGTGCTCAAAACATAGAGAAGAAGAGAAGCAAACGAAGCTAAAGCGCTGTGCACAGCACAGGAATAGGAATTTCAACAAAAGAACAGAATAAAGAGGAAGAACAAGCAGCAGTAGCAGCAGATGTGGAAGAAGAAGCAGAAGCAGAACAAACAGCAGCAGCGGCTCTTAAGTAAGTTGAGCGCAGTCGGGCGAACGAACGTTGACGTCGACGTTGACGTTGACGCCGGCAGCGAAGGCAGGTACACATGTTCATGAATACAAACATACATCTAAACGTAGCATGTGTGTGTGTGTGTATATGTTTGTTGGTTTTGTTATGTTTGTATGTATGTAGTTAAGCCTGTTGTTAATACCTGGCAGCATACAAAAGAACAAAAGGTGTGTTTGTACCATGTGTGTGTGTGTGTGTGTGTATGTGTGTGTGTGTGTGTGTGCGTGACTCAACATTCAGCTATGTATGCACGTATGCTGCGGCGACTGCGGCCGTTGCCCAAAGGAAACAACAACTTGCGTTGATTGGCGCGCGCAGCTTTAACAGACGCAGCCTCAAAGAGACTCAGCAACAAAGATACCCAAAACATTTACACACACACAGGGACATACACACGCACAAAAGGAAAATAATAAACACGCATACATACGCAGTTATTGGTATGCATTTCTTGTTTTTGTTAGCCTGTGCCGCAGTCAAAGAGAGCGCGAGAGAGAGTGAAGAAGAAGAGAAGAGCGACGCACAGGTAACAAAAATAATTAACGCATTGTGAACTGAGCGCTTACGACCATGCACACATACATATAAATTTAAATTTACTAATAAATTTGATCTAATGCTGATTGCCGCACATTGTTGCTGATCTGTCTACAGGCTCGATGCCATAATTAAATTCTGCACCTTTTCTCTTTTTTTTTTCTGCAATTGCGATAGCTGTGAAAGTGGATGATTTTGGTCTTGTCCAATCACTTGTTTGACATATTGTGCTCAGTTAGCTTAGAGGACACAAGGAAAGCAAGGGCAAACTAAGGCTAATCATAGCTAAACTGGCGAAAAACAAAACAAAAGACACGTCGCCAGTTGCGTTTTACCTTTTATTTTTGTTTTCTCAGCAGCAAAGCAGCAAAACATCCTCAAAAGATATGATCAACAACAAATCACGCTTGTGTGTGTGTATCGTATAACGCGTATTTCCATATGGCCTGCACGGGCATCATTTGGGTCGCCTTTGCTTTTATTTTCTGCTTCGGCCCAGTTGCCAAGAGTTATAACGGATTTATCTCAAGTTACCAACACACACCCATACATACATACACATATACAGTTGCACTGGCAGTGCCGTAAGACAAATATGTTTTCATTTTGTGCATATTCTCACAAAACTTTTTTTGCGCTTTTTACGTAGTTTATATTCCACATAACTTTGCAAAACAAAAAAAGTTCAGGCACTACAACAGTCTTTGCTCTCGTTGCTCTTGCTCTGTGCTGCATCTCTCTCTTTTTCTCTGTGCCTTTGTTACGCTCTGCTTGCCTTTTTTATTTTACGTTCTGCCTGCCTTCTTTTCTTCATCATCACTGTTTCACTCTCTCTCTCTCTCTCTCTCTCTCTGCCGTAACGTGGGCGTTTGTTGTTGTTGTTGTTGCTAGGCTTCATGAGAATTTGTCTTTTAACACGACAGGAAATTAATGTTTTAATTACAAGGCGCGCTCTTGCTTATGTTTGTTGTTTGTTTCTTTTTCCTTTTCCATTTCCTTTTACCTTTTTAATATATATATATATATATATATATATATATTTTATTAGAGGCTCAGCAGCGGTAAACTCGTAAAGATAATTGATTTTCCCTGGCTACATGGGAAACTGCCCATCACATTAGCAGCACCAACAGCAGCAGCAGCAGAAGCAGCAGCAGAGGCAGAAGCAGAAACAGCAGCAGCAGTAAAAGCCACAATCACTTGGAAATACGGTCCTACCTCAACATTTGCCACAAAAATGCTGCGCTTGCGCGTGCCTCGCATACCGAATGCCAAGTTGGCTTCGAGGCTGACTGGGTTTTTGGTCTGCGTCTGGTTTGAGTTTTCGTTTTGGCTTTGGTTGTGTTTGGGTTTGGGTTTGGATTTTGGACTGGACAGCAATCAACACGATGTTGGCTACATGGCTGGCATGTCAAAGATCTGTCCGCTTCGACACATGCCTGCCACACTCTTGCGCCGTCCCTGCCCCACACCACTGGCGACAAATTCCAAACTACAGTTGCGCTGGCCACGGTTTCAGTTTTCAGTTTTTAGCGGCTTGCAACATTATTTGCACAGCATCGCATGGGCTTCACGACTGTCCGTGTGGCAAGCTTCAATTCATTAAGTGCCAATGTACACAAAAATTTCTCTTTCGACCGATAAATAATTCAATTTGAAATCTAGCTAAATTAGTAAGAAAAAGTAAGAACGCTGTAGTTGAGTGAGCTCGACTACGATATACCCCCAAAACTCAGTTGTGAAATATATATTTCAACTTTATTGACACATTTTCCTTTAAAAAGCTGCGCATCCAAATGTAAATAGACCAACTCATTTCTTATAGATAGATATTACGTAGATATTACGGAGTTATGCAAAATACACACAAAAACCTATTAAATGAAATCAATACGAGAATATATATTTTTGACCATTACTTGGGTGAATCTTATCAGATGTTGATAAAATTGAATTGGTTCAGAATATGCAAATGCAATATATATTTTGTATTAATTGGAAAATTCGACCTTTAACATTTGTTGCTAACGGAAATGGAAATACATCGATAATCGAGAAATAAAGGCAGCTATCGATAAAAATAAAGCAAACTTGATCTGAGTCGGATATACAAAAACCTTTCTTCATATAGACAGAAGGACAGACTGTCCGTCTGACATGGATATATATCGACTCGGCTGTTGAAACTGATCAAGAATATATATATATAGTTTATGGGGATATGTCGGATATGCTTCCTTCTGCCTGCTACATACATTTGCAGAAAACCAGTTTACTAATTTCATCTATTTTTAATTGGTTCAGCGTATAAAAGTAGCATTTGAGCATAAACAAATTTGATTCAAATCCATATCTAAGCCAAGTTTTACTAATACTTTTCGAAGAGCAACAAATCTAACCGGCTTTGGCTGGACATACACAAATTTATGGAACTAAATTTGATTAAACTTTACACATGGACTACTTTAACTAACACATTGCAAGTTCAAGCAAAGCAACAGGTAAACAAAAATGTTGCTGTTGGTGTTGTTTTTATTGTCGCCTTAATTGTGCCCCTCGAATGACGCGAGAAGAAGAAACGCAAAGACGATTCGAAAAATACCAGCCAAAAGACAAATGTCAACAGCATTGATGCTGGCTGTCATCGGATTTCAATGCCAAGCCAAACCCAGTCAAGCTAAGCCAATCCAAGAGGCGAGCTGCGTGTCGACCAGAGTCGACGAGTTGAATCGAGTCAAGTCGAGTCGAGCCGAGCTGAGAGCCGAATCCCACCGAGTCGAGCCCATCATAGAATGACAATTTTGCAGCATGTCAAATGCACAGCAGCAATAGCAGCAACTGCAACAACAGCAACAACAACGACTTTGGTGATAGCCATAAATAATGCCGCACATTGAAGTGTGTCGTTCGTGTTGCATACAAGTGACAGCGTCTTCGTTGCAGTCATCGTCAATATCATTTGTTGTTGTTTTTGTTGTTGTTGTTGTTGCTGTTGCTTTTGTCATCTTGGCCATTTCCAGTGTCACTGTCATCTGCAACTGATTAGTAGTCAGCAGTTTTTCTTTCTGTTTTTTTCTTTTCGGTCGCTGCAGACATTCAAATCGTATCCAAGTGCAACAAGTGAATGAATAATTAAAATTGCCAATGAAAAGGACAATTTTTTTTTATTCCATTAGCAAAAATAATAAAAAAAAAAATAATTATAATTAAAAATATTATAATAATGTTTGTAAATAATTTCCACTTACTTAATCTTAATATTTGCATTTGATAAATAACTTTTATAGTTGTTTTAAAGTTCATCATTAAATACAAAAAAAAAAAAAAAAGAATCCAAAATATATATCAACTAAAAACAACATTTGTTTTCATAAAAACAAATAACATTCCCTGAAGATCGATATTATATTTATATATATGAATACTTTCTCAATTGTAAGCAAATATTATAGAAATTTAATTTTTTTAATGCTAGTGGAAAATTATTTATTTCGATACTCGCGATTGGGGAAAAGTATTTCCCTTATAATCTCAACTGAGCTTTTTACATATTTCTTAGTTCAAAGAATGATGTGGAAAAAAAAAATTAATTTTAGTAGCACAGTTTTCTAAACTTACTGATATCAGGGCTATGAGCACATGATAGATATTACTGAAACTATTTCATATATTCCGTAGGAAATATTTGTAAAGCCAAAGATTGCTAAATAAGTTAAGATACAGCAAATTGAAGATGAAATTCAGTTAAACATTTACAATTTTTCTTGAGCAACAAGTGAACGAGAAGCCGCCTTCAAGGAAAATCGATTTAAAATTTATAAATATGCAGCGCAATGTGTGAAAAATAGCTCGTTAATTAATAATGAGTATAAAATGGGAGCGCTCTCGGCGATTGAAAGCCTCCACAGGCAACCAGGCACCCGGGCAATCGGGCGGACAGTAAGCCGCGTAGTGGGGGTAAAACTGGTTGTGTGATGGCGGGCAGGCGGTCAGTGAAATCGCAAACGAGCCAAAGTCGGAGGAGCCAACAACATACACAAGGACAAGGAAAAAAAAAAAACAGACAGATAGCAACACAAACACAATCAAACGAAACACCTGCAGATGAAATGCACGGTGAACAAAATATATCAAAAAAAATATATATATATGTGTGAAAAATATTTGCGAATGCAGAATGAGTGTTTGACAAGCAGGGCGAGAAAGAGAACGAGGACGAGTGCGAGGACGAGGACGAGGACGAGTGCGCGTACGGGGACGAGGGCGAGTACGAGTACGAGGACGAGGACAAGCCAGCCAGCTGGAAAACCCAGCGAGCCATCCAAGTAAATAAATAAGCAGTCATAAAAACAACACATACACACCCACTGAAAGAAAGAGAGAGAGAGAAAGAGGAAAGCGGCAGAGAGCTCTTCTTTGGTAATTCCATGGCGAAGAATGCGAAAGAAGGCGGAAGACGGAGACGTGGAATATGAATGCCAAAAGCGGATTGCAAAAGGTTGCCGTGCTGGTGAAACGGTAATAAATGCTTGGCAAATAGAGAAGCAAACAAGCATAGCTCGCTCACACACACACACACATACACATGCATACACAAAACGCATTCGGCATGTTCGAGAGTCACTGGACCAGCATTGAATATTTTAAAGTGACGCCTGCTGCATAGGCAACACTTTGTTCGCTTTCATCTGCTTTAATTCTTAGCCCCGGCACAGTGGCTGCTCAACTGTGTGTTGCGAACAATTCATTCAGCTTTAATCAATAATTTCTATAAGCCATTTGTTATTTTTATCCACAGTTCAATTGAATTTATATTCAAATTAATTTAACACCTAGAATACAATTCAAATTCGCAAAAATAAACAGATTAAATATGTGTTTTTTTTTTACTTCAAATTACTTGTGAAAATGTTGTAGAAAATGCAGAACAAAAATATTACAAATTATTTCTACATCTTTTTTTTTTCTAAATATACTGATTATAATGATGACATCTAAAGTTGCCAAGTTGTGTTGCACTTGTCAAAACTAAACCGATTTCAAATGCCAAGAGAATTTTATTTTTTTTTTTCCATATTTAATGATGTCGCATCAATTTTTTGTTGAGCATTTTAAGAAACTTGTCATAATAGCAAAAAAAATATATACTTAAATCAAAAAAAAAATTGGCTTATTTTGAGTTAATTTTGAACTTACCTTGGATCTTGTCGCAGCGATTGATCGCCAAGTAAAAGTTCAGTTCTTCCTTTTGATATGCTACTTGTGGGACTATTTTGTTGTTGTTGTTGTTGTTGCTGAAGTTGCAGTTGCTGTTGTTGTTGTTGTTGTTGGTGTTGCTGAAGTTGTTGTTGTTGCAGTTCATAAACGGCAGCGCCGCTGAGCAACTGTTGCTGAGTGGTTATGTTATTGCTGCCGGCTGCTGCTATTGCTGTTGCTGCTGCTGTTGTGTTGTATGGAGAAAGGCAAAGGCCTTCGCTGGACTGGTGCACGATGACGTCATCCTTAAGCGTAGTTAGTAACTGCGAGAGAGAGAGAGAGAGAGAAAGAAAGAGAGAGAGTTTTAATTAGCCAATTTGCAAATGGAACTTAAAACAAATCAATTAGAAGAATCACAAAAAAAATGTGACTGAAACCGAATTGAAACCGAATTGAAACCAAACGAAACGAAACGAAAACATGCAACAGACAATGTTGCAATAACGATAAGGACAACAAATGTTGCCATCTCACCTCTCGTCTCGGTGGATACAAATTATTCGATATTAGTAGATCACAATTTTTCATAGCGGACGTCCCAATGATGTTGCTGCTGTTGCTGCAATTATTGCTGTTATTGTTGTTGCTGCTTAAAAGTAAATGTTGCTGTCCAATATTGCTGCTGCTGCTGCTGCTGTTAATGTTGATGTTGCCGCTGCTGCCGCTGCCACTGCCGCTGGCGTGCTGTTGCTGATGCTGTTTCAATTCCGCAAATGCCTGTTGCAGCTGCCCACTCGAAATGGCCGTCGAATATTCAGTTTTGGGCGTTGTCGTTCCATGTACGGATGCTCCACTGTGGCAACGCATCGGCAATGCAATATCTGCCGCTATCACAATGCTTGTCTTGCCAAGGCCAACGGCCAGCGGCGATGTTGATGTTGATGTTTGTGCATCAACAAAATGTGCACCACAACCACCATCAACATCAACATCAACATCAACATCAACAGCAGCAGCAGCAGCAGCAGCAGTAATGACATCGCTGCCCAACGATGATGTCTGCAACTGCAATTGTCGCTGCTGATGTATTGCTGCTGTTGTTGCCAGCGTTGCTGCTGCCGCTGGCAATGTTGTTGTCGTCGGAAGCGTTGTTGTCGGCAGCTGTGCGTGCTTGTTGTTGTAGCTGATGTACGTGATGCCACAATAGTTGGCACCATCGACATCATCATCATCATCATCCATATCATCGTCGTCCACCTCCTCGGCCAAATGTTGCAGACTGCTTGCCAGCAATGATTTTGCTTGCAACGGTTTTCCAGTGGCAGCAGCCGCTGCCAATTGTTGCTGCAGTTGCTGCAACTGTTGCTGCTGGGCATGGCTCGTCTGATAGATGTGACCAGTTGCGCTGCTCGTCTTGTTGTTGCCGCTGCTGCTGCTGCTGGGGCCTGCCGCCGCTGCTGCTGCTGC
>JAWNLV010000120.1:2002500-2017500 GCA_035042125.1 Drosophila longiperda
ACTGTATTTTTATTCTATAATTCACATAAAAAATGTAAAAGTACTGACACAATTTTAAATATATTAATTATAACAGAAAGTAGTCATTAAAAGTGTATTTTTTAGTTATTTATTTAGTAGTTCCGACAGAATTTTACAAAACTTAAATAAATTTATAATTAAAAATATATATTTAAAGTGCATTTTTTATTTTTAATTCACATAAAACATTATAGAAGCTCTGACACAATTTTAAATAACTTAAATAAATTAATGATTTAAAGTATGAATTAAAAGTGTATTTTTAATCTATAATTAACATAAAAAATGGTAGAAGTTCTGACACAGTTTAAAATAATTTTTTAACAACTGTAAGTCTAAATTAAAAGTGTATTTTAAATCTATAATTCACATAAAAATTTGTAGTGCCGACACAATTTTAAATAACTTAAATAGATCAATAATTGAAAGTATGAATTAAAAGTGTATTTTTAATCTATAACTCACATAAAAAATTGTCCACATCAAAATTGTCCATTGTCAATTTGAATGTGAATTTATAAAAATCATCAGCTTTGTGGGTTGGATTGGGTTGGATTGGATTGGATTGGGTTGGATGCTGCACAGAATTAGGCTAATTCATATTCATATATTCATATTTGGTATTGCCTAAATTCGATGCGTAATGCGTTGTTTGTGCTGGAAACTTACCTTTCTGGACAGCTGTGTTATGTCCACGGGCGTAACACGATTCAAGGCCGCCAATCGTTGCAGACGCTCCCTGGCGTGCTCCTCGACGGCAATGACAAACGCGTCCTGCACCGAGTTGCCAATATCCCACGCTGCGAACAGAGAAAGAGAGAAAAGAGAGAGAGAGAGAGAGAGAGAGAGTTAGAGAAATTGAATGAGTGAGTGAGAAATGATTTATGGTTGTTGCCTATGACGTTGTCAGCCAACCGACAAACAGCAACCGCAAAAACAGCAAGACTGCTCGAGTCGAAAGTGCACGACTAGAACATACCCTATAACCGTATCAACTAGCTTAACATAAGAAATCTAACTTAGTTTATTTCTTCTTGAAATACTATGTTTAAAAATGTTGAAAAATAATAGAAATAACAAAAGTTCTAAGACAATATTAAATTCGATGTACAACCTGGAAATTAGAAATTATTTTTTACATTTTTAGTGAAATTCACACTGAAATTAAGAAATCAATGTCTTGATTTATAAAAACCACAAACATAAATTTTACAAGTTTAATTGATCAATTTCTTTAATTAAGTTGCATTTTTTTCACTTTAGGTTAAGAAGGGAAAAAGAAAACAAATTGATACATTTTGGAGATATATTTTTTTTTTTTGAATATATTATAATATAAATGAAACTCATCAAATTCGCCAGAATTTTCGAATGCTGCAAATTAAGTTCACAATTGGAATTAACTATGGCAAAAATTCAAGTGAAATTTACGTATGAATGCAACAGAACAATCAATTTGAATACTGAGTGAATAAACATATTCAATAATAACGAATATCCGATTAAAGTGCAATTAAAATGTGTGTGTCTGTGTATATATATATATATATATATATATATATATATATGCATATATAGCATATACTGACTGTTGAATCAATGAGAAATTCAATTGTTGAAGTTATAAACAAATCACATTACACTGTACACAAAATTCATTTGGTATATTTTATATTAATTTTAAAAGTCTTTTTTATAAAACAAAAACTGAATAAAAATATTCACAATTTAATTTTGTTTTTATTTGTCATGTATAAGAAAATAGTTAAAAAAAAATAAAATGATGAAAATTTTAAATTTTGATAAGTAAGAAAAATAGGGTTTCGCAGAGTGTATAATACATAGATATAAATATATATATATATATATATTTGTGTACTTGACGGCACTGCGATATATTCAGAGAGAGGGAGGGAGTTGGAGGAGGAAGAGAAAAGTGAAAATACTCATGTATTATTATCCGCTGCCAACTGATTAAGTTAAAATGGATTTGCATAGCAAAATTGTGGGCGTTGCCAGCCAACCAAGTTGGCCAATTACGCTAAGGGAAATATTGCTGGTGCTTGCATGCGTAAATACTTAATTCTTGATTTAACAAGCTGGTAAATCGAATCGAATAGCAATAAACAAACAGCAAAACGTGTATAAATCTTATCTAATTGCATTTAATTTATCTTGCAAAATCAGTTGAGATTTATTCTGTTATTGACTATTCAATTTCAATAAGACAAACAAAAAAAAAAAGAGAGTTTTTCATAGCTCGTTGAGAATTGAATAAATAATCAACAATTTAACTGATTATATTTTATCATTCCTGGAAGTTAAGTTGCTAAAACGATATGCGAAATTTCTTGTCGATTGTTTTTCACAGTATAAATAAATATATATATATATGTATATATATATATATATATATATATATTTAGCAATGCCGAAGGAATTATGAAATATGTCGTGGAAACGGAAAAGTTGTGCTCGAAATTTGCTGTTGAGTGTCAACGTCGACAACTTAGCCCGACCTCGACACATTTTCATTAATATTCAATACCCTGTGCACATTGAATGGGGAAAAAAGAGTTATGCAGCAGACTTGCCACAAAATTATTGTTGAAATAAGAAACTGAATTAGTTGCAAGATCGTTTTGAATTGCTTTCAAAATTGAATAGTATTATTTTAATAAGATGAGTATGCAAGTTCTTAATATATAATTACTTTAATTACTTAAAATAATATAATATTAAAATATTATACAGAATATTAAACAAGCCAAAAAAAGGGTGTTCCAAAATTGACAGGTAATTGTGTATCAAAAATGAACACAGAGTAACTGTCAGTCGAGCACACTCTGTCTACAGAAATGGGTATCTAGTAGTCGAGCAGTGTTTGTATTTTAAGAATGTTGATTAAACCCCAAAGTGGCCGTCAGCAGAGACCTACAAGCAGCTGGCTGAAACGCGCCCCAAAAGTTGCGCCCTGAAAAATTGGGGCCGACGCAACATACCCCTAACCACCCCTCCCCGCGACAACATTTACGCGACGCCCACTTGCCCCGTTGCAAATCCAATTAGGCGCCATTGCGTTGTCAGCGTCGACGTCATATGTCGCTGAACCTTTATATTCAAGCAACGCAGCAGCAGCAGCAACAACACCAACTGACATTTAATCTCATTTATGTGTGTGTGTGTGTGTGTGTGTGTGTGTGTGTGTGTGTGTGTGTGTGTGTGTGTGTATGTGTGAGGCACGCCCTTACTTGTGATGTGGCTTGTCAGTCGCGTGTGCAACACTGATGCAATTTTTTGCACTCACAAAAAAAATTATGTTTTTTGAAAGATATTTATAAAAATGAGAAATTCTATTCTAAAAATTAAAAAGCTTATTTTTTGTATTTGTATTTGTTACAAATGTTTTCCATTATTAGGAAATACATATGTAAAAAGTAAAAAATCAAACTGCTTCTTTGACAAAAAAAATAGTTTCTGATATTAAAAAAATTTGAATTCAATTTACAGATGAGCAAAAGAATGGCGATTTTGAAGCTGATTAAAAATATAAATATATTTTTTTTACTAAAATTTACTATAAATTGAAAAATAAACTACATTTTTCTCGACAAGTCGAAAATGCATAAATTGTAATTTAATTTTTTTTTATAAATATTTCTATGAAACAGTTTAAATGCTCAATTTAAAAGACTTGTAATTTTAAATATATATATTTTTTTTTCTAGTATTCTTAATTTGTTAAAGTGTTGCTGCGCTGCCTGTGGGATTTGTTGATGCAGCTAGTGGAATGAGTGTCAACTTAAACTAATTAACTGCGTCCAGTGGTTGTCATCCGCTGTCCATCAGCCATTGGTGCCACATTATGAAGGATAATTAGCATTTAATGACGCTGACCAGCTGGTGGATCCTTTCAATGGGACATCTTTGAGTTATGTATGCGCAACAGCGTCATTGTCATCGTCATCGTCATCGTCATTGTCATCGTCATCGTCATCGTCATCGTCAGCATTATCATAATCATCATTATCGTCATCATCAGCATCATCGATGGCAACATGCATCGAAGCCTATTGAAATGATGTTAATGTTGTTTTCATATTTTTCCATTTTTTCTTTGTTGTTATTCTCTCTTTGCCAGGCTGCCACTTGGGGCACGCACATCGTTCTAATTGCTGCATTGAATCGATAAACAATAGACCAAAGTGCTCTCTAATTACAAAAGCAATGGCAAAAGTGTGCATCCAAAAAACTACAATTTTCATTTTGAGTACAGGTTGATAGGCCCCTTAAACAAAATCCCATTAAAATACCAATTGCTATTCACTCAATTCATGGCTCTCCGATTTTATTGTTAGCCAATTCTGCTTGAATTCAAACGTGCAACATTATCATTGCTGACAAGAAACCAAAACAAATGCCAAGCAAAATAGGAATTTTTGATATTTGATAGCCAATGACAGCCAGCAGATTAGGAAACATTTCGATTTGTATTTTTTTGGTGTCAGTATTGTAAGCTGGTCAAATCAAAAAATGGGGGGCAAAGTCATCAAGACGGAAATTCCGAAAATTGAGTGCATTTTCGTGGCAATGAAAGG
The DNA here is from genome assembly GCA_035042125.1 of Drosophila longiperda. NCBI lineage: Eukaryota > Metazoa > Arthropoda > Insecta > Diptera > Drosophilidae > Drosophila > Drosophila longiperda. Next base: position 2,007,120 of record JAWNLV010000120.1, read on the forward strand.
AAAATTCTATCGATTTTTGTGATAATTCTGATGCAGATTCAGAAATGATTTGTTCAAGCTTTGCTAAGGGGTTTTTTTTTTTTTTTTTAAGAAAAAAATAATTATTGTTGAGCATAGGCAATTAAATATTTTCTCTTTGATTTTTGACTAAACTAAGATCAAACGTCATCAACTAATTAAACTGACCTCGTCTATTTGAGGGGTTAATCGACAAACTTTGACATTCAGCAATAAACTTATCAAGTTGAAAAATCTTTGATTAATTATTTTGTTTTTAATTGGTGCGTTTTGGTTTTTCCATCTTCATCGAAATAACGGTTATTATTTTTTATACTTTGTTTATAGTATTTTTTGTGAATGATTAGCTTATTAGTTGGGCCTAATAATTTTTTGCTTCGTTTGTCACTGCCAATTAAAATGTAACTTTAATTAAATAATAATGTGTTGTGCAAATATGTGTGTGTGTGTGTGTGTATTTTATATTATTTGTTGTGTTTCTTGATTCATTCTCGTCTGCACCTTCTCTTGCTTTAAATGAAGCTCAGCGGCTCACACGTCGCATACGTGATATTTGAACTATTTGTATATCTTGCCATATTCTGTGATTTAATTTTATTTTATAATTAACATCATAAAGTGCATTTTTTTTCTCGCTACCGCAAAGAATTTATAGTATTTACAGTGTATTAAATTGGTATTTTTACCAAGTTTGGCAGATAGATTAATGGGAGCCTCCTCCAAAAATTTCTGGGCCTCAAAACCAGAAAATTTAATATTTCAAAATTTAAAGGGTTTAATTCTGATTACTCAAAGGTCGAGAAATACCCAACGACTCTACTTGTATTAGACTGATCTCAGAGTATTCCGCAGTCGTTGATAATTTTTTTTTGTTTTTCTTGATAACTCGATTCGAAATTCTCAAGTGCAAGTGCGATCTTAAAGTTTCGTTTAATTATTTGTCGTGCTGAAATTCAGCGTTAAGTTTGCCATTGTTGTTAATTTTTTTTTTATAATTGTTTTGCTGTTGGTTGCCAGTTGTTCAAATGCAACAAGCGTGTTCATGAAAATGCATATATTTTTCAGATGTATAATATATGTGTATGAATATTCCATTTTCCATATCGGCTGTCGGTAAAATGCAATAAGCATAATCTGATCTTGAGAGCTTCTATTTTAAAATTGAAGGTTTAGTCCTAATAGTTTCTGAGATCGGTGCATAAAAACATTGATGCTGTTCTAAGATATATTTTTATGGAATTGGCTATTAAAATTTGTAATAAAAACAGCCTAAAATATTCAAGATGATTTGAACGATTTTCGCATTTTCAAATATTCAATACAAATATGCAAAAATAAAGATCAACTCGCAAAATGCATGTTAATTTGAAATTTATTCTTTTGTGTGGGAATAAAATATTGTCAGCAAGATAGAAAAATCATGCTATCAATAAACTATTAATTTGTACATTGTTCTAGATTCAACGAACAAAAAAAAAAAAAAAAACACCTGTAAGAAGAACACAAAAAACTTAAATAAAAAATTACAACAAATTCAGTGTTTATACACGTGTGTGTGTGTTTGTGTGTGTGTTTGTGTGTGTGTTTTTACTATTTTAACATTCCTTTCCCAGCTTTACAGCGGCTGCTGTTCTACTGTTTTTTTTTTTTTTTTTTTTAGCTTTGTTGTTGTTGCCGTTCTTTGTGCTGTTTGTTGGCCGTTTTTCAGCATCGCTTTTGTTGCTGTTTGTGAAACTCGTTTGGTGCACAAGATTTCGTTTTTATACTCGCACAACACATTGCTTTATCTGCTGCTCTTCCATATGTATACATATATATATATATATGTTTATATATATGTATAAGTATTTTCTTTTTTTTTTTTTGTTTGTTTCGCTTTGTGTTTTTGTTCTTCTCTTTGGCTTTTTTCTCCTTTATTTTATCTAAGAAGCATGTGCGCGGGTTATGTAACCGCAAAATGATGTATCGCATTTCCGAGGCTGGCTGCTAGCTGCGAGACTGGCGTAGACTGGCAGAACAGCAGAACTGAACGGGGACGAACAGCTGAAGGGCTGCAGGTGGGGTGTGGTGGGGAAGGAAGGGGATGGAAGGAGAAGGCTTGGCCCTGCACATGACCAACGTCGTTTTGGGGCCATGAACTTTTGCAGCAGTTAGCAGCAGACAGAGAAGATTGCGGGCTTTTGCCCTCTTTGACCAAAAACTGTGGGAATGCGAATAGCTAAATATGTTAAGTATGTATGTGTGTATGTGTGCATGTGTGTGTGTGTGTGTGTAGAAGAAATAGCTGTTCTCTCTCAATTCACTCAATTCCACAACGATTGTATAATAGTTATGTAAACATGTAATCAGCATATATGTGTTATACATATTGATAAGTTTGCCACGATTTGTGCATTTAATGAAATGCCTAAAATGGAAAGTGACATGCAAATTTTGTATTTTTTTGAATGTTCACTTTCGTTTGCCATGAGAAAGTCGCGTGTGTGTGCGTGTGTATGTGTGTGTGTGTTTGCTTCGCGTTTTATGCCTCACGTAATCCACATAAAATGCTCGCATTTTTATACGTTTGCAGCGGGCATCATAATTTTGTCACGAACTGTTGAAAAAAACATCTTCAAAACAAATATTCTTGGATAAAACAAATCAGCTACAAGAATTTATATTTTAACACATATTTTATAATAATAAAATATATATAATTAATAATACTTATTATCATAGTTTTTTTTTATTATTATTAACATGTTTTGCGAGTGTATTAAATCGTCGGCAGCTTGAAAATAACATCGTATTTTTTGTCATGTTTATATTTGTTTTAATTTTGTTTTTATGTGACAGATTTATTTGTATTTACGTTATGCGCATAGATAAGAAAAATTAAAAACATTTAACTCCCCCCCCCCCCCCCCGACTAACCCTTCTCTTTATCTCTTCCAATCTTATGCGAGAAATATTAACTGGCTTAGAAAGAATTCAGAGAACGGTTAAACTTGCCCTATTCTTAATCAGTCAATTCGGATTTACTATAATTTTCAATACAGATAAGATTAAATTTCTTGATTTTTATAGATTAACTTGAAACAATAAATGTAATTCTAGCCTGCAATTGCTTTGGCAATAAATCATTTCTATAACTATTTTTAATAGTATATTTAATCGACCATCGAAATTGTGGATTGTGTGATTATATGCGTTAATATAAATCCGCTTAACTTCAAGTCCATTTTTATTAAAATCTCAATTTATTAAAATCTCAATTTATTAAAATCTCAATTTATTAAAATCTCAATTTATTAAAATCGAAATTTGTAATAATTTATTATCATTATTGAAAATGAAATTTTTGTTGTAAAATACTTCAATGTGCGACTTGGTGCAGTTCATAAAAATGTGCTTCAGTTGTCATTAAATATATATATTTTTTTTCAGGTGACTAATTGACTAATTGTCATAGCTTATCAAATAAAACACAAACTGAAAGACAAAAATGCGTTAAATGTGTTAAACGGATTTGATTTGATTATTCGACATTCCCAAAATATATCTCATAACTTATGTGTGTATTGTGTGTGTGTGTGTGTGTGTGTGTGTGTGTGTGTATGTGTCTGCATACATAAATATAACGCATACGCCAGTTGAAGCAATGCAGACGAGTGTGGCTCTTATCAATTGCTTATCAGGCAGCAGCACACAAGCAACAAGGTAAACAAGGAATTGTTTAATTCTTTGCATTGTCATACACAATGTGGACCAACCGCACACGGGGAGGGGGGGGGGGGGCGAGGCTGGGGCAGGAAACATGAAAACATGACTGGCAGGCAGTCAGCTGATTACCTGATGGACGAACGCAGTTTAAAATGCCTCTATTATAAATGAAGAGATGTAAACACAGAGACGGGTGTGCGAGGGGTGTGTTTATTCTGAGCAATTGTGAGCTGTCTGTGAGCTGTCTGTGTGTGTGTGTCTCACAGACGAATGTTTACGATTTAACCCCTCCCCGACCACATTCAAATAGCTGTGTTTTCAAGCAGAGATACAATTTTCACAACTTAATTCACTTTAATTTTGGGAATTTGGCATTTTGCAAATTTTTGTGTCGATTAAAATGTTTCTTGCTAAATCAAATTTGTTAAATTGCTCATTAAAAGTGGCAAGGAATTTTATTTACGAAAAAACCAAAATTTTGAAGCACACCAGTTTACATTTAATTGTGTTTTGTATTTAAAAAATAAGAAATCTATTTTTGGCTTAATTGTTTTTTTTTTCCGAATATCGTCTTTAGGAAAAAGTCAGTTTAAAGTCTTTTCCTTATAATAAAATAAAATATATATAATTAACATTATTAATATTTGAATATTGTTAATTGTATTATCCTACATATCTGTGTTATATATATATAGATATTTTTTTTTTATATATACATATTCTGTATGTACTTTATTATATATATTTGATATAATATTGATTGTAATTATGACAACATATTTTGTAAACGAATATTATTATTTTTATTTATTTAGAATTTTTCTATTAACTAACTATTTCCGGTTGAGTTTCGTTCGTTTTTAATGGGTTAAGGTATTTTAACTTTAAATCAAATTCAATTTAAAAAACTGATGATTGTCATCAGCGCTGCTGGCATTTTCTGTTTACAGTTTTTATACGTTTTTTTTCACTCAATTTTTATACTTTTTTTCACTCTTTCAGCAGTTTTGAGCTGCTTTTAAATTGTTTGTTGTTGTTATTGTTGTTGTTGTTATTGTTGTTATTGTTGTTGTTATTGTTTTTGTTGCTCAGGTGTGTGCATTGTCTCACGTTTGTTTATTTATTTGCCCGCTTGATTGCCTCACACATGATTTTCTCTGCTCTTCACTTATTACAGTGTCGTCTCGTCTCGTCTCGTCTCGTCTGGCCTTTCAATTACCACTGTAGTTGCCCATTTACACCTTATCTACCCACTTTTCAATACACATTGCACACACCAAGATACCCCCCCCCCACCCCCCCACACACACTATAGACACACACTACCTCCCTCCACCCACTCAACTTGTGCAGTTTCAGTTTCAATATTTGCCTGAAGTTTCAGCTTGCAATTTTTTGGTTCTGGCCACTGGATACGTTGCCTGCTGTTACCCCCCTCTCCACCGACTATCCACCATTATCAATATAAGAAGAAGAAAAAGAAAAATCATAATTCTGGTAAACGCAATCAGTTAATTGTCAGCTACCAATCTTAAATCAGTAAATATTTATTTAACATGGTTTAGGAAAACGAATAAGGCCATTAAATTTGTGAACTTAGGGGATCAGAGGGGGGGTTCAATATCCATTAAATCGATTACCTTTAAACCATGTTATCGAATGCATAACCAACCAGCGAATGAATTGATAGCATCAAGGTTACAAATTATCAGCTTTGCTCATCGACGAACATTGCACAAATCCAGTAAAATTTAGCTTTTGATATTCTGATAAAGAGTGTTGAGCTGACTGCAAGCGAAAACGAAGCGATTTGATTTCTGTGTGTTAACTCAAATGTTAAGTGAATGAATGATGTTCTACACATACACATAAAGACACTTGGACACACACACACACACAGACACACCCATATGTAAACACAATTCACAGCTGCTTATCAGCTGCTAAAGCAGATGACAGAACAAACAGACGGAGACGAAGACGATGGCGAAGGAAGGGGTGGAGGGGTAGGAGTTTTTGCAGTGACTTAGGCTATTGAATGTCAGTTAAGTCGCAAAACCCAACACACCACCCCTCTCCGCCCGCTTACTACCTACCACCTATCTATCTAACCAACTATCTTGTGTGTGCAGCATGCAATTCCATGGCCATAAGACTTTGGGTCGCTTTTGAGGCAATGACTTTTACACATCGTAGCACATGGCTGCCCAACCACATATACCCCCCAACCTCCACCAACTTCCCTCACGCTTTTTTTATGTGTGTGAGTCTGTGTGTGTGTGTGTGTGTGTGTGTGTTTGGTAAGCGCTCAATTGTATCCGCCATCATCATCATCATCATCATCATCGAGCGCGTGTAAATCGTAAGAAACACTCTCAGAGCAGAAGTAAAGGCAGCAGCAAAGGCAGCAATGCGAGCAGCGACGTTAAGAAACTTGCCTTACCGGATTTTAAGCTAAGCTCCAACAGCAGCAGCCAGCAATAAAAGCACCCCGCCATCCCCACCCTCACCTATCACTCACCAACACACACACTTACACACCTGCATGGACCGTGGGCAATAGACAAAGCTGTATCTTTTGCTCTCCTTCTCTGCCTTTCCGTCTTCGTCTCTCACTCTCTTTCTTTGTGCCTCTCTGCCCATCTGTTGGATGCTCTCAACATCTTGGTCGCTCTATTGATTTCGCTTAATACAACAGCAAATACACCAACAACAACAAAAGATTTGGAATGCTAACGTTTGTCTCTTTCCATGTGTGTGTGCGAGTGAGCAGACAATACAAGTAATGAGTAACAACTTCATTTTTTTTTGGTGGGGGGGTTAAGAAATAAACTAGAAATTCTTGCGCCCATTTGCTGCTTAAAGTGACCCAAAAAAGAGAAAATTTCCTTCGATTAAGATTTAGTTGGAGGGGGGCAGCAATAGAGAGTATTTAGAGATGCATAAAAAAAGAAAGAAGATACAAAAAGATAATGTGACAATGTTGATGTGGCTTAGTGTTCCATCCAAAGCAAAAACGAAGATAAAGATGAAGATGAAGCCACAGCAAAAGAAGCTGAGAGACGAAAACAAACCTGAGAGACGAACTGAAGCAATGCAGAAGGAAAGTAGACCGAATAGAAAAAGTAAACAAAAGGATAAATTATGACTTTTTAGGAAGAAAATAAACTCAGTTTGGCAAAAAAAATTTAAAATATTCGATATTTTTCTTGAATTTAACAAGAAGAATTGAATTCAATAAAGAATTTTTATATATAAAAATAGAATGATTACAAATTAGAAATTAAATCCGAATTTCTTGCCGATTATTGTTTATCAAACATCCAATCAGTCAATCAACCAAAAATCAATCTACACACATTCCATGGATAAATATGTGCAATATGACAATGAAGGCAAACTTTATTCATTTTTAAAATGCAGTAATGCAAACAGTTAATAATGGAAAAGTTCCCTAATTGCATTATTAATTATTAACTGGATGTTGATGAAATGCTGCAACTAACTTTGCTGATAGTTAGTTTGTTGCAAAAACTTTGCTGATGCCGCAAATAACAAACATAGCTTAAACAAACAGTGGTACAATGGTATGCAAAAATATTTTAAAAAAAAAAGCAAACAAAAATAAGTAAAAAGAAACTTCTACCTTTGGTTAGCTTTTGTGCCACATGGTGCATGGTGCATTACCTTTTTTCTGTCGTATGCCATAAACATCTAAAATTAATTGAATTTGCTTCAGTTGAGCAAAGAGCAAAACAGTTAATTGCATTTATACAAAAAATATTCCGCTTTAGTTGTCTTTTGTTAAAATATAAAGAAAAAAATATGTTAAAAACGTAAATTTTGTAGATATATCTTTTAGTGGTTTTTTATCTATAATCTTGCGTTATTTAACTATACATCATGTTTACGCCTCCATTTGGGCACTATATCGACGACAAAAAAAAATACAATACAAAAGAACAACGCCCCCTACGAAATCTAGCAATTGCAGTTAGGCAGGCACTGTGTCGGTTGAGTCAGTTCATGTGTTTTGTTTTTTAGCTCTTTTGAGGATTTGTTTCGCATTTTAGTCTTTTTGCTGTTTTTGGTTTTTCATACACACACACACACACACACACACACACAAACACAAACACACACACAAGTAAAACTCGTTTCGTTTTCAAGTTTTTAGAATTGCCGTTACACATACATTTTGAGCAGCACTGTAAGCCACTTACTTAAACTGTAAGCTGCTTTTCCTGTAATTTAGTAAACGTACTCGGTCTGAAGGTATTTCCAATTTTGCGACATTCTTGTTTCTTCATCTGCTTATTTTCATCATTCAGCAGCAGAAGCAGCAGCAGCAGTAGTTTCCAGTTGGCTGACTCTCTTTGACAGCGCACTCAACTCCCACTCCCAACATTGCCCACTTTCCTCATCCCACTTACCACAGACAATTAACTGCCCACTTCCCATTCCATTCCAGCAATAATTTGATGCTGTTTTGGTGCCGTTTTCTATGTGAGATGTGAATGGCAGCGACCACTGGCAGAGGTGTCAAAACAACAACAAGAATTCTTTCCACCTCTCACTCTCTCTGGCTTCCTCTCTCATTTCCGTGAGAGAGACAGAGCGATTTACATTTCTGAGAGGAATGAAGCGAGCCGAGCTTTGTTAGTTTGAGAGCATTGTTTAGTTAGATTTGTTTCCGATGCTTTTTTGTATTGCATTCCAATAGTGTGTATAAATACATACTTACGTATGTATGTATAGACTAACATCAGGTATTATCCGTCATTGCCCGAGCATGGTACAACTTTTACTTTTTAATGTATATATATCGATATCAATTTATTTATATAACATTTTTATATATTTAATTTTGCCTTATTGCTTTATTCGTTGTATATATAAATTCATTATACCCTATTTGTAATTATTTGATGTATAGGGTATAAACATGTGAAAATTGACACCTGTTTTAATAGCTCATAAGCAAAGTGTAAAGTCTGAATCAACACACACTCGTACTCATACACAAACACACATGTGCAAGTGCATATTTCTTTATTACAGGGAAAACTTTTCAAGTTTTGAACTGGATTTCAAGTGGAAAAACGTCAACATTGCCGGCTAAAAGGAATAAAAAAAAAAAACAAAACAAAGCAGAAAACGAAAATGTTTTTTTTGTTATTGTTGTTTTTGCTGCCCTACAATAGTATTTCAGCGCTACTGCGTGTATTGCATAAATGCCCTTCGCCCCAAAACAAACCAACTACAACAATAAAAGCAACAAGACAAAATATTTAACACACAAAAAGCAGTCATAAAACAAAAACGCAACGCTGACGCCGCGGTCTCCGTTGCCGTCGCTGTCGCTGCTGATTCATGGCTCGTGCATACACAGCTCAGCTCAGCTGGCAGCTGCGACAGATAGACAGACAGAGAGACATGCGGAGAGTGGAGACTGACAGACAGGCACAAACACGTACAAAACGTGTACAAAGCAAGTTTAGACAGTTTGACAAGCATTTGTGCACACTTACTTAAGACGCGACGCTGTCGCTGTGGCTGCTTCTACTGTTGCTGCTGCTGCATATATGTACATATATATGTATGTGGATGTGCGGTTGTTTGTCTGTACACAAATCAAATTAGATACACCAACAACAAAATATTAAAACAAAAAAACAGCACAAAAAAAAATATTCGCTCTTTAAAGAAACGAATTGGCAATGAAACGCTGGCGCAGTCGCAATTGCCCCAAAAAGTCAAAACGCGCGCGCGCGCACTCTGAACGTACAATATGGGACCGTGAGACGTGGCAAAAAGGGGGAAAGCGGAAGCCGGCACTACACAAACACGACACGACGCGAAACGAGACTAAGCAGAATGCAATACACAACGGGAATTAACAGCAGACTGTGGTGTGGACGCAACAACAAACGGCGACAGTTGCCGCACAACTGATGTGATTAGTTGCCAAAGCGCAGCTAGCCCCCAAAAAATCGTGCGCTGTGCAGCGAGAGAGAGAGAGAGAGCGACAGAGCGTAAACGTAAATCGTTGGGAGCTGTTGACCACAAAGCAAGTTGTAAAAACAAAAGCATTCAAACAAAAAAAAAAAGCTGCGCGAGATGCTCAAACCAGCGCCAAGCATAATAGTAGCGTGTGAGTAAAAGATAAATACGCGGAGAATGAGTAAAAGAGAGAGGCAGAGAGAGAGGAGCAGAGAGCAGAGAGAGCGAAATGAGTTGGTTTTGACTAGAAAGGTGCAGTTGAGCAGTCACTGCTGTTGGTTAATGAATGTAAAAAGTTAACAAAATAGCTGCGAGCACACTTTGAAAAGCATTGTACTAAAAGCATGTTAATTAAATGCTAACAGTTTGTTTGTCGCATGTGTGAATTTGACAAGATACTGCCCGACCGAGAGATATCCTCTAACTGTTTCCATATATATATATAGATAAGATTAATCGAAAGAAATTTCATATGTTTACTGCATTTCAAAGAGACATTCGAATATTGCACTAATATTAATCGATAAATGGCATACGTGCCTGACGTATCGAGAAACTAAAGGAAGACAGATTTTTTGAAAATTGCAGCGTTCGTTGTCCTGGCTCAATATTTAAAATAACAAGCGCTTTTATAATACTCACTGTATTTTATCGA